>JAQIXL010000145.1:0-49028 GCA_034700245.1 Poikilolaimus oxycercus
TCCGAGATATCTCGGTCGGCTTCAAAAACCGAGATTCGAGATTTCGAGATCTCGGTGCCCAAAAAACCGAGATTCGACATCGAGATTCGAGATTTTTTGGTAACAACTAATTCCAAAACTGTCTAAACTGTGATTTTCCTACGGGAAACTATGAAACAAGAAACATTTTTTGTCAATATTGGTCTATTCTATTGAAGCATTTTCTACAAAGTCGACTGCAGAAATCTCGGTTTCATCTCGGTTTTTGGCTTTCAAAACCGAGATTCGAGATTTCGAGATCTCAGTCCGAAAAAACCGAGATTCGATACCGAGATTCGAGATCTCGCACAGCTCTGATCCTCACAACATCTGACAAAAATCTCGCTTTCCCGCGACAACACCCAAGAGTTTGACTCACAAAAGGGAAGAGTCCCCCGGTGAGTGACCATCAACACGAAAAGCAACTCGAGTGAAAGAAGAAGAGAGAGAGACAGATGTGAGTGGAATGACGAGATGTCCCTGGGAGAAGGACGCGCCATTTCTTCCTCGTATATGGCCAGCTCTTTATATTCATCCGTGACGAGAAGGGAGAGAGAGAGGGGAGGAGAGGAGACTCAGCGATGGACGGAAGAGACAGTCGAGGCGTGAGCTTGATCCCAGGGAGAAGCGTGGAAGAGGGAGACGAGGTACTCGAGGAGCGCCTCTTCGTCGAGAAGGAGCCCGAGCTGCAGCAAGCTAGTCTCTCGTCTCCCCGAGACGCCTTCTGCCAGCTCAGCGCCTGCTCTCTCTCGCTCCTCTGCCAATTCAGTCTCATCAGATGCATTTAGAGGAGCGGCGATGAGTGGGAGGAAGCGAGGAGCGAGAAGGGCAGGCGGCGGCTGTCCACTAAAGGCAAAAGGCAAGGGGGACTACCGCGTTGAGAGATGATGACGCCGCACGACGGCCGCCGTCCGACGAGGCGAGCACGCGGCCGATCTCCGCCACACCAGACAAGTCGAGGATTTCCGCGAGACGTCGACCCCGTCGAAGGGCGCCGAGGACAGGAGCAGAGACGAAGAAGCAACGACTCGAGGCGAACTCCGGGGCTGCTGCTTCAAGGGTCGTCGAGAAGAGAATCCTCTCTGAACACTTGGAGGGACGCCGACGGCAGACCTCGGTCGACGACGCTTTGCTTCTCTTCCTCGCTCTGTTCTTCCGAGAGTTGCTTATCACTCTTCGTATGCAGAAAGACCACGGGACGACCATGTTCATGCACAACTCTCAAAGGGAAATCGTCTAGAGAAGGAGAGACGAACTTGGCGAAGGCGATGTCCTCGTCGTGGAGTTCTCCGTCGAAGCAGACGAGAAAAGAGAACATCTTGTGCAGTTGAAGACTCCTGCAAGGATGAATGCTTGACGACTTCTGCTCTCTCAGAGAAGAAGGAAGAGAAGACACAAAATGACGAACACGAATAGCTTTCTGAGAATAGGCTCGAGTCTGCCTCCTCGTCGTCCGAGATGCACGGGATACTGTAGTTCCCAGAGGACAATATGGGCAAGCGAAGGATCATTCGACATGTGCGGCACGAGGAGCTCGGAACCGACTTCGCTGAACATCCAGAACGTGTGATTGTGAGAAGATGAGGAGACCTGGAGGAGGCGAAGGAGAGTGAGTGGGAGAGCTTGCGACGTCCAGCTGCCGGCCCACACACCTCGCGGACGAGGGAACTCTTGCCCGCTCCTTGGACTCCGGCGAAGAGGACATTCACTTCGTCCTAGAGTCTCCTTCAAAGAGAAGAGACAGACCGCGTTGAGCACTTTCCCCTCGGGAAGCTCCGCGACGTCGACACTCGCGAGAGTCTGCACGGGGAAGGAGACACGACGACGTTCGCCCTGAACTTTCAAGGAAGGGAGGAGGGACACTTGCCAGATCGCCCTCCGAGAACTGGCGAGAACGAGCGAAAGCCTGGCGAAGTTGCGAGACTCGCTGAAGACCTTTATCAAGTGAAGAAAGGTTCTCACCCGTTTGGGCGTCGTCGGGGCATCGAGGCGATTTCCCATCTGGAAGGTGGAGGGGGGAAGGACGACGATGGAGGGAGGCGGCGGGGTCTCTAACCGGAATGCCCGGTCATCTCTCTCGACGCGCTTTTTCAGCCAGATTCCGGGCTCATAATCGTGTTCGCGTGCCGTTTTCACTACCTGTCTATTTGTGTCGTTCCCTCTTCTCTCTTGCTCTCCTCTTCCCTCTCTTCCATTTGAATTTCATCATGAATATTTGCCTGAGAGAAGTGAAGAAATTGGCATGTTTGGAGTGGTGAATAAAAGGCGTCGTTGAGGGGGAAATGGACATTGTCTACGAGTGGATCGTCGTCGACGCGCGTCTTCATCTTCGTCGGCGAGGAAAGAAGAAAGAAGATGCCGATGCAACAGGACGACATCGGTGATCTCATCAAACAGGACTACTTCCACGTTCGTCCTCCTCCTCCTCCCCTCGAAGGCCGCAGGGCTTCTTGCCACGCGACGACCTGCCCTTCCTCCTCAAGGACTCCGGCGACTTCGTCGTCCGTCTCTCCGAGGTCGAGGAGCGAAAGGTGGCCTCTCCTCCTCACGAAGAGGAGTCTCGCAGCTGCACAAGTTCGAGACGATCATCTCGGCGGCCGTGGAGAAGCCGTCGAAGGAGGCGCCCCTCGAGTCGCTCGCCCACGCCGTCGTCCAATTCCAGAACTCCTCTTTCATGGTTCCTTCTCTTCTTCCTGAAGGAACGAGAGGGAGCAGGTGGAGAAGGACGAGAAGTTCGGGAGTGTCACCGAGCTCATCGCGCACTATCTCAGACAAAGCCACAAGCACAAGCCCCTTGTCGTCGGGGACGTGAGAGACGTCTCGAGGAAGAGGAAGAGAGAGCTTACAGCAAAAGATCTACCTCAAGAACGCGATTGCGAGGATGAAGTGGGAGTTCGTGCACAAGCAGATCGACGTGGGCTCGGTGCTCGGCCGAGGCGCCTACGGAGAGGTGCACAAGGGAGAACTCCACGAGAGCGGCGGCAAGAAGCGCATCGTCGCCCTGAAGATGGCCAAGGAGGGCATCGAGATGCGCAAGGAGAAGATCAAGGAGATGATGCGCGTCTGCCTTCCTTCTTCTTCTCGAAGGAAAGACTTCAGGAGGCGCGGATGATGAGGGGCTTCGAGCACGAGAACATCGTGACAATCTACGGCGTGGCGGTGGAGACGCAGCCCTTGATGATCGTCATGGAACTCGTGTCGGGCGGCGGCCTCGACTCCTATCTGCGCAAGAAGAAGGATCGCATTGCGATCATCGAGCGGGTCTCCATGAGTGCCGACGCCGCACAAGGCATCGCCTACCTTCATTCCAAGGTTCCTCTTCCTCCTCTGAGAGGAGAGAGCAGAACTGCATCCACCGCGATCTGGCCACCCGCAACTGTCTTCTCACGAAGTACAAGACGGTCAAGATCTCGGACTTCGGCCTGTCGCAGCCGGGGCCGACCTTCAAGCCGATGAACGCGGAGCGGGTGCCCATCCGCTGGCTGGCGCCCGAGACCGTGCAGACCTTCACTTACTCCTTCAAGGTGAGTTCTCTTGAGAGAGGAGAGTGGCAGAGTGACATTTACACCTTCGGAATCCTCGTCTGGGAGATCTTCCACGACGGCGCCGATCCCTTCGGCACCAAGACCAGCAACGCCGAAGTCAAGAAGATGGTGAGAGTGGAGAGGGAAGAGAGAGGCTTCAGATATTGGAAGGTCGTCATCTCTTCTTCAAAGGCGACGGCGTCGTCACGAAGATCGGGAATTACATCGACGAGAAGTGCTGGGCCTCCACGCCATCCGAGAGGGCCTCCATGGACGAGGTGAGTGAACAAGAAGAAGAAGAGACTGAAGCAGGTGGCGAAGTTCATCTCCGGGCTATGCGATGGACGAAGGAAGAGCGAGATGACCAAGTCCACGGATACCGTTACCCGCTAGAATAAATTGTCGCTGCCTTATTCCTTTGCTTGCATTTCAAGGGTTGGAAGACTTGTGGGACAAAGCTTGGAAGAGTTGGTTGAGACTCAAAATTGTCTATTAGAGGTCTCTCTGAAGAGACTGGGGAGGTCTTCTCTCTTCTCTTGTGTTGTTGATGGGACAAGAAGGTGTGGATGTGGAGGGATTGCCTTCTCTCGTCTTCCCTTGTGTCCCTTCACGAGATAGGATCAAAGAGAGAGAGAGAGAAAGTGGCACGTCGCCGGGGACAAGGCCGAGTAAGCGAAAGCGATCGTCCCTCTGTCGCCAGTCTCGAGATGGAAAGAGAAGGCAAAGCGGGGCTTCCCATTCGAGTCGACGTCTCCTAAAACAAAGCAGAAGAATGACTCAGAGAGCCGAAAGGGAACATTCGACAGGCTCCTCTTCTCTCACGTCTTCCCTCCATTAGCACCCTTCGTTACAGTATCCAGGAGTTGTAATGAAATTGGTGTTCGGAGGAGGATGAATGAGGGAATGTTGACGGAGTTGTGACCAGCGGTCAACGGTTGTTGTGCATGCGCGGTGCAGAAACGACCTTGAAGGCTCGGGCCGAGAGAGCGCGGAAGGCGACGAGAGGCGGGGCGGCGCTGGCCGCTCCTGGCACGGCTGCCACCAAGATCCCCTCCTCCTCCTCCTCCAGTCGCACCTCAACACTCACCTTCCTGCCATGTCCGTTGACTGCGAGCGCTCCCTTCTTGGCTCCACGATCGAGGAGAAGACTCGATCCCTCCTCGGATGGACTCACTCCCCTCAGCAGGTACCGTAATCTCCCAGCTAACCCTTCTCCTTCTCTCTTGTAGCAGTCTCGCACTCGCCATCATCCTTATCCTCGTCCAATGCGTCCCTCGTCTTCATCATCGTGTTCCTCGAGTTCCTCCACCACTTCCTCCCAGCCATCATCACCCAGTTCCCCTCAGTGCTCCCGTTCCGCCCGCGATGTGCAAGTATTCGAACGCCTCCGCCAGCTCTTGCCCGATCTTCCCTCTGACAGAAATGCCTTCCAGGTATTCTTTCTTCTTCCATTTGGAATCCTCAAAGAAAAGAGAATATTGGATGTAAGAAAGATGATTTTCAGACGTTGATCACAATGGTTTCCCAAGTGATGGATCTGGAACAACAACTGGAGGAGCTGAATGAGAAGACTGAAGATGTTCGCTCTCGTCTTTTGCACAAGTCCTCCTCGTCGTCTTCCGTGGAAGAGTCGGTCGAGGTGAGAAGAAGTTCCTCCTTTGTCTGCATCAGCTGTTCTTGCACCAAAACGCACAGTCTAATTTTCGGTGCGAGGCGGCACCGGGGACACGGCCTTCGTGCCAGTCCCCGCCCCCCTCTCGCTCTCCACTCACCGCCGTGCGACGACCAAAAACAACCACGAGCAGAAGACGACGACGACGATATACAAGAGATGTGCTTGCAGGTGTTCCCCGATGATCTGGCGAACGTGGATGTGTCCGCCTTCGCGCATCTCATCTACAGCGAGCCCTTGCCTTTCTTCGACTACAAGTTCCTCTCTTGAGGGAAGGAGAATGTCTACTACAAGTCGCTTTCCTCTCGCTTTCCCTCTCCTCCATGATGTCTCTCTTCGTGTTAGAGTCCGCATTTCTACTCGCCGCCTTGTCCGAGAGCGACACTTCCTTCGTGTCCTGCTCTTCCTGTATAAAGAAGGTGTTCTTTGTGCGAGGCAGCGGTGAAGAAAAAAAGGAGAAGAAGAAGGAGAAGAAGGGACGACGCAAGGGGGCGGGCGGTGCCAGTCCGTGCCTGGCACCAGAACCTGCTCCGCCTGACACGCAAACCGAAATATCACGGCGGGCCTGAGAACAAGTCTGCCACCCTGGAACATCTGATGACCAGCATGGGAGAGGGACGGCGCGCGCCTCAAGCGCTGAGACTTCATTGCTTACTGTAACTAGAAGATGTCTTATCGAGCTTTTGTAGTCTGATACAATGAGAAGGAGGAGGAGGAGAGAGCGAGTGAAATTCGCAGGGGCGATGAAGGGGAAACTTGGAAATCACGCAGAGGTTCTTATAGTCGCGTGGCGGGGGCCAAGGTCGGCGCCCAGAATTGGGTCACTCTGAGGGGCGCGTCAAAACATTTCTTTCTTCCTAGGCATGACAAGATCAGAGGGCGCAGCCTTCTTGTCCGAGTTCCGTCTTCAAGCCGCCCTCCTCATGCAGCTTCTTCAACGCCGGCGTCCAGTAGTCGCGCGGCAAGTTCTGCAGCTCCACTCGTCGTCTCTGATATGGCGGGTTGTGGTCTCTGCAGTCGATTCGAGAAGAGAAAGAGGCTCACCTTCTCCAGATGCGCTCCTTCTTCGTGCATTGCCAGACGGCCTCGTCCCAATAACTGCAAGTTATGAGATTTTTGAAACGTTCGATGAGTGAGAACCTGCAAGCGCCGAAGTATTTACCCACAGTCGCCTCGTTGTGGCATTTGTGAAGAAGCTCGATGAGAAAGTTGCACTCCTTCGTGTGCAGATGAGACGAGAGATCCGGTAACATCTAGCACTTCCCCTTGGATCCTTTCCAAAAGACAGGTAGTGAAGACTAGAACTAGTTCGTCGGAAGATCTATTCAAAGTAGCCATCTTTTATTATTCATTGCATTTATACAAGCATTTTATACAAGGATCTGTCACATGGGCAGAAGAAGAAGAAGAAGAAGAAATCGAATTCACAAGAGTCAGAGTGAAAGTGGAGACATGTGTACAAACAAGCGAAACGTTGACTAAAGCAGAGACCGTATTTTGTTGAGAAAGAGAGATCGACTAAAACGGCAAAGCTGCAAAACGAAGGAGAGACTCTCACTGGGCAAGACTACAAATGGGAAATATTAGCACCCTAGAGCCCTTGGCGGGCAAACTACTGAGACAAAGGTAAAAAAGGGATGTTATCTGTAAAAAAGAGCACTCGGGTTCAGGTTTGGATCCTTGAGATTGCGAAAACGCATGGCGAGCCAGATACCGATGAGTTCGAGAAAGCTGAAGAAGAGGGAGAAGCCGCCGACGCGACTCAAATTCTCGCTGGTGACACGTACAATCGTTTCAAGGCAAGGACCACATCCCGTTGTATTCCAGCAGCTCAGCTGAAGTAATGAAGAACATTATGGTAAAGAAGAGACTCACTCTTCGACAGTTCGTACTTCGGGTATTGTTGGCCCACTCTTCATCCTGTCTCCGCAGTCCACAACATTGAAAAGCCTTCTCAGTGTCCCACTTCGTGTCCTTGCTCGAACTCTCCCAACCTGCGACGATCACTTCTTGAAGACTTTCCTCGGAGACGGCTCCGAGACAAGCAATCGCCACACTGAGTTGGACGAGGAAGACGGAGAGCAGAATGACCATGTACTGGAAGTCGAAGGTAAAGAAGAAGAGAAGATTGACTTACAAAGAAAAGTGTTGCTTGGTGATGTTTCCGTGTGCCATAGATGCCAAGAGCAGCCACAATGAAGAGCAAGACGCCGGCGGCTATGATTCCACCGAGCACCGAGACCGACGTCACCATCGATGCGCTTTTCGCATACGCACCCATTGAGACGAGCACTACACTCACGACCTGTAAAAAGAGACTGACAAGGAAAAGAGAACTTGCCATATAGAAGACATTGATGGCCAAAAGGGCGCTGCGAGTGGCGAAGAAGCCACAGGAGAGCGACGTCGCCATCTGCGGCGCAGATCTCCCCTCCTGGAATGACCTGCCTCACTAAGTGAAAGAAGGCTAGCGAAAGCGAATGTCCTAATCCGGGGAAGGATCGCGACCTGTTTCTTTGCTATTGAGGTACGCAAGGCGAATCACGCATAGGTTCATCTGTTCAACGCTTCCTTAATACTCTACATTTATGCTTCTACTATTTTCTCTAATCAAACCTCAACAGTCATGGAGAACATAAACTAATTAAACTAGATTCAAAATCATGGAGATGCGGTATCGATATCAATCTGTGGCTTTCCAGTTTCACCGAAGACGAAGTTTCTGTGGATTTCCGAGAAGAGCGGTCCACACGAAACGGTCGCCTTGAGCTTCGTCGCTAAGAGATAGGCTCCAGAAAGTTTTCGATGAAGAGAGTAGATCTCTTCCGGCGGCGAAGTCAGTCTGACAGAGGAAACTTTCAGAAAACGAGCAAGCTCACCGATGTTCGAGCATCACTGGGATCAGTTTGTGAATTCGACGAGTCACATCCTGTTTCGAGAAGTCGTAGGGACGATCGGAGGCGAGCGTCTCGCCGAGAATCGCGATAGACGCACAATGTGCTTCCTCCATCACACGAGTCTCATAGCCCGTC
This sequence comes from Poikilolaimus oxycercus, assembly GCA_034700245.1. Lineage (NCBI taxonomy): Eukaryota > Metazoa > Nematoda > Chromadorea > Rhabditida > Rhabditidae > Poikilolaimus > Poikilolaimus oxycercus. The sequence continues at coordinate 8,247 of JAQIXL010000145.1, forward strand.
AGAAAGCCGATCTTTCGAGAATATCTAGGAGCAAAGTAGAAATGTGGAGAGAAAGGTTCATACGTGAGAATCTTCTCGTTGTCGCCGTCATACGCTCCCTTCAGGATCTCCATGTATTTGTCCACAAAAGCCTTTGGATACGATCGCGAGGCGCCAAAATCGAGAAGAATAAGGCATGTTTCGCCCGTGCGTGGATGATGACCAAGAAGGAAGTTGGACCAATTCGGGTCCGTTTGCATGAAATGGTATACGAAAATCTGAAGACGTGCACCTATTTCTTCCACTTACCTCCTTGAGACAAAGCTCGATAAACTTTACCGCAATATAATCTCTAACGACCTGAGGTTCGTTGAAGCACTTGTCGACCGAAGTCCCTTCTACATATTCCGTTACCAAAACCTTCTTGCTCGACAAGCTGTCAATCACCGCTGGAACATAGAAATCCTGAAAACGACTTCAAATTTGACGAGGTTTAACCTTTTCATTCTTGAGAATATTTCGAAACTCTTTCATTGCTCGAGCCTCACGCTCATAGTCGCACTCTTGGCGAAGCTCTCGTCGAGCGACCGTTACAAACGATTCGAGATGCATTCCTTTCGGGAAAATGCCACCCACAGAGAGGACTGACACTAGATTGTCTATGTCAGAGTCTATCCCTTAAAACAAAAGAAGCGGTTGAAATAGAAATAATCCTTACCCTCGGCAACGCCAGGATACTGTACCTTGACAGCGACTTTGGTTCCATCGTGAGTGGTCGCCTTGTGCACTTGTCCAATAGAGGCGGCAGCAAATGGCTTGTCTTCGAAGTCCTTGAACTTGTCGCGCCAGTCCGCGCCAAGAGCTTCTGACATTTGTTTCTCAACCTGCAAGAATTCGAATTCGTCGCATAGCGAGACTTGCCTGACGTCTCGGCATAAAATCGGCACTGTGGCGGACTCTCTCGAAAATTTGAAGCAGTTGAGCCGGGACCATTTCTTCGTCTTGGATTGACAACATTTGTCCAAGTTTGAGAGCCGCTCCGCGGACGCGACAGAGCGTTGATACGATTCGATCCGCATTAGCCGGAGTCAAAAACGGATTCGAAGGACCGAGCACGGCGTCGACGGCGCCTTCTTTCGGTGTCGAAAACGGTCTCAGACTTCGACGAGCTAACTCGGCAGCTGCACCAGCACTCAAGCCAAGAGCAAGAGATCCGAATGAGGCAAGTCGACCAATACGGGATGCGGGCACCTGACAATAGACTCTACGTGACAATTCGACTCACAGCTCGTTCAGCACTCTTCGACAGAGAACTCCCAGTCTCGGTTTTGACCTTGTAGTCTGCGGGAAGAACTGGTCGATAAACGTCCTGTCGTAGTGAGGTTGCATCATGACCAACAGAGGCGGCCGCTTGAATAAGAAAGTCTTCTTCTTCACGAGTCAGACCAGTGTCGACGTTCTTGCCAACCTACTGCAAGATATAAAAAGTGAACCACAGAACAGTTTACCTTCTCGGTAGGGTTAGCTGACGATGAGGATGTCAAAGGTTCGCGCGAAATGGCTGTTAGTTTTGTGTTCAATCTCCCAAGAGTATCGACAAATTGTCGATTTACATCCGTAAATTGCTTCATAGGTGTGGGAAATATTTTCTCTCCAGACGGAGAGAGCGAATAGCCAGCTGATCCAGGCACAGTCCCTACAGTTGACCATTAAAAACATCGACCACATCGTCAAACCCTTCAGAAGAAGATTTGTAAACGTCTGAACGCCGGTGGCTATGACTTGCGCTCGTCCGAGAACGTCCGAAGACTCGAGGAGCGAGGATAGCACATTCCCGCCGCTAAACAGAATTCTAGATGAAAAGAAAGGAAAAGAACCTGGAAGCTGGAGCGGATGGATTGAAAGGATCGACAACAGAACCCGCTTGAATAGCCGTCGCAAGACATTTTCTTGAACACTTCTTTTCAGCCTGGCGTCCTTCGTAACCGAGTTGACTCCGAACAAGTAATTGAAGGCCCGTACAAATTCCGGACGACTCCTTTTGCAACCATGACAACGAGGATGCCGCATTCGGCGGCAACTGTCGCCCTGCGACCATTGGCAAGTAAAGTCCTGAAAGAATGCAACAACTCGTATTGTTCACGTGATTACACTGGTAGATACAAGGAAAAAAATCAAGAACGTGCAGAAAACGCGCGAGAGAAATTGGAGTAGCGACGCGCACGGCGCGCGCGCAAGACTCGTGCATCAGCTGTCTCGTCGCTGTTCCAGTCGTGGATGGATGTATCGATTATGCCACCATTCAAGGCTATTTCTTCCTCATTTTTTCTTCCTCTTACGTCATTAAGATGCCTCTTCCAGTACCAAAACTGTGTTCACTGTTTGCAGAAGCTTCGAGATTGCGGATTCGTCCGCCATGTTTAGCCGATAAAGGCGGTATACTTATTGAGATTGCGCAATGGCTGCCAGAAACGAGGAAACCAACCCGATGCAGAGCTCGACGACGAGCAGCACCGCCAGTGAGGTACGTGCAGAGATCTTTCTTCTTCAGTGTCCTCTTTGCAAAAGGACCATTCAGGTGGTGTATGGGAGTGGCTCGCCGATCTCCGATGAGAATCGAGTCATGTCGGAGCGCGTGCAGACCCTCGCCTCATCCATTTATCGCGAGTTCGAAATGGCCATCAAGAACTATGGCGAGGACTCGGTCAAGGTCCGTGATGTTCTCTGTTCAAGCTCTTGTTCTTAGAGTATCATGCCCTTGGCTGTGCACATCCTCGAGTGTCTGGACGAAGCATATCTCGAGAAGGAGGAGCTCGTTGTTGACATGGAGATGCTGAAGGAAGAGAACGAACAACTCATGACACAATATGAGCGAGAAAAACAACTCCGACGATCTCAAGACCAGGTAATTGTTTCTACTTGAAGAGCCTCTTTTCTTTTGCAGAAGTACATGGAACTCGAGGACGGGTTTATCGGTCAAAATAGGGAATTGGAGCAGAAGATTGAGAGTCTCGAGTCAATCATGCGCATGCTCGAACTCAAAGCCAAAAACGCCAGTGATCACGGTTCGGCTTTCCTTTTGTTCAAGAAGTTGCTTTAGCCGCTCGGTTAGAGGAACGAGAAGCAGACCAGAAATCAGAGTTCGATCGTCTTCACGAAAGGTTTGTTTATCTTGTCATTCTTCAAGAAACTTTTCAGATACAATGTTTTGTTGCGGACGCATATTGATCATATGGAGCGAACGAAGTATCTCATGGGTGCGGACAAGTTTGAACTTATGCAGAACATGCCTCTTCCGAATGCACAAGTTCGAAGCAAGTATGTTCGGTTTATTAGTTCTTTTGAATTTGAATGTCGCCCATAAATATCTAGCTCTGAATGGTGGTTCTAGTTGTTACCTGCCCTCTATGTCCACGTCGTTGTAAGTGTGGTGGTCAACTCCTCAACTCTCTCTAATTTTGCCGTTCTCTTTCCTTCATTTGGTTTTCACCAACAAATTCCCTCCAATTTCTTTGTGTGGAGAACTACCTTTTCTACAAAATCTGGACTAACAAAGAACGAATGAAGATGTGTAGACTGAGAAGGATTTCAGGATGGGAATGGCGTCGTCAGTGGACGCGTCGAGTATACGCGGCGTTTCGGACCTCATCTCGGCACACATGTCACAAAGTACGAGCATCAACCTCGCGAACCACATCAGCAATGAGAGTTTGTTTGCCTCTTCTTCTGCAACAAGACGTCTTCAGCGGATTGGCAAGAAGAGTTTGGGCAAACATCTGACGTCGAATTGACGCCGCGAGACCCTGCCGAGAAGTCTGAATCGGAGACTCCCGAGAAGGAGGAGGTCGGCGCAGGCAAAGATGAGAACAGGCCGACCGAAGAAGTTGAGGAACCGACTTCTGCCACGGCAGTGTAAGTTTTGGAACATTATGTTGAGACGTGCACTCTTTTAGAAACGAACGACTGGAATCGGAAGATTCTCTCGGTCCGGATCTCACTGGTATGTTTTTTTTTTCTTCACCTGGGCAATTACTTCTTTCGTTCAATCATCTTACAGCACGTAGAAAGAGAGTCTTAGGGGTACACTAATGGGTGAAATGTGCAGGCAACTTAGTGGACCCAGCGGAATTCGCCTCTGCGGGTAAACACTGGATGATAGTTGAAAGAAGTGGTGGATGTAGACGTGGAGTAGAGTGTGTGAGAAATGAAGGAGTGGTCGATGTCGTCTGACGTATGCGAGTATAATGCTTTGTGTTACGGCGCTTTTGCACTCCTTGGTTGCCTTCTTCTTTATGTTGTGTGTAGATGATTTCGGTCTCGACATCACGGACACGTCGACGGAATCAAGAGCGCAACCACAGCAGCGTCGTCGACGCAAGACCGCCTCCATTGACTCGGACAGCTCAGGTTCAAAGCACATCTGCATTTCTACCTTGCCTCCATCCCATTGAACTTTGTTTGAATGACTTTTCGCACCGAGTGGTAGCTGATCGTTTGCATGTCCAGTTCCTTTTGCTTGCCCCAGCCTTCACCGGGGCTTTTAGCCACAACTTCAATCATTAACGTCGTGTTTTCAGTTAACGACACCTTCATCGGTGAGTTTCCGTCTCCCTCAGCTGTGTTCTCTTGTCCGTCTAGGGGGAAAGACTTGAATGTGGGGAACAGAGAAGACGTGATGTTGTAGTCGAGTGTCTCCCATGTCCAATCCCCTCAAATGTCGAAGACTTTCCCGGGTGGCGTCGCTTCTTCAAGTGGATTTATGTCAGACCAAAATCCCACATGTCCCTTTCCCGAATGTCGATCCATCACGCATGCCATGTGTGTGAATTGAAGATTGAATCTTTCTAATACTTGACATTTTCAGGAATGGGCAAAGAAGTGGAGAATTTGATCAAGGAAAACACAGAGCTTCTTGAGACGAAGAACGCCCTCAACATTGTGAAGAACGATCTGATTGCCAGAGTGGATGAACTGAGCAGGTTTCCTGACATTTTTGTTTATCAAAGCTTCCCTTTTTCAGTGAACAAGACATTCTGCGCGAGGAAGTGAGCAGCCTCGAGCTCGTCAAGAAGAAGATGGCCGAGCAAATCAACGGCCTTGAAGATGAACTCAAGGTTGCGAAGAAGAAGCTTGCTGAGGCCGAGCTGGCCAACGATGAAGAAGACGTGCCAATGGCTCAACGCAAACGATTCACGCGCTCGGAGATGCAACGCGTTCTCATCGATAGAAACACCTACAAAGAGAAACTGATGGAGCTCGAGGAATCATTGAAATGGACCGAGCTTCAAAGAGCCAAGAAGGCTGCCAGTGCGAATGCGGCTCCCAAGAAGTCCGGAGGCATTTGGGACTTGTGAGCTTCCTTCTCGCGTCTTCAAAATGTGTTGTTTGCAGCTTCTCGGGTCTTTTCGGCGACACGCCCCAGCAGCAGCCGCGACGAAGGACGGGTGGAGGAAGGAGTAGCGACCCTCTGCAACGCAAGCGAACGGCCATGACGAAGAGCGTGGATTTCCTCGACCCAGACGCGTGAGCTCCCCTTGCCTCGCTTATGATCGTCGTGGTGGTGGCTTCTTCTTACCTTGTCCGTGTGCAGCTTTTCTTTTTTTTGTTCAAGAGCATGTCGATAAATTTCTCCTACGTATAATGCACACCGCACATTTTCCTTTCCCGCTTTCAGGATCTCTGAGAGACGGGTGGCCGAACGTCGAGAGCAGTACAAGCAGGTGAAGGAGCACGTGACTCGCGATGAGTCCGGGCGACTCCAAGCTTACGGCTGGTCTCTACCACCCGCTGTTGACCAAAGTAACACGATGGTGCCCGTGCCCGTCTGTTGTCGTCCCCTTCTCGACCAGATGCCTACACTTAAGGTTTGGGTCTTTCCCCTAGTCACTCGTCTCCTTCAAGGTGTGGTGTGCCACGGGTGTGATCCTTCGTGGAGGTCGACGAGCTGATGGAAGCTTTGTGGTTGGCGAGCCTGTCTATTATTCGCAAAAGGCTAAACGAGTGCCAAAGGACTCGCAAGCACCTGATGTCATCGACGCAGAGCTCGCCGTGAGTTGACTACTCATATCTTCCCGCGATGTTTTCCTCTTCAAATGTCTTCGACTGCAGAGAGCCCGAGCAATGGAGGCATGTGAGCGAGAATTGGGTGAATGGGAGTCGTCGTCGTTGATCTGGGTTGGCTCCTCCAACCAAGGTCGTAGCCACGTCGCCCTCCTCGATGCGAACAATCCCAACAACGTGATCGACACCTTCAGCGTTTGTGACGCACATCTTCTCTGTCTGTCCAGCGTGCCCGGTTCGTCCTCTTTCCTGTCTCTACTCCTGACTCAGGCGTCCTCGAAGCGGATGCGCATCAAACGGAGGCATCAGCCCGCGCTCTTCTTCGTGGCAGTGTAGTGCTGGGCAAGACGGCCCCCGATGTTACGGACACAGAAGGCTTTGGTGCTGTCGAATGGGCTGAACTCCGCAAGATGGAAGACTCAGAGGACGGCGTTCCTACTTATTGCACCAACGAGCTGAAACCATCTCCAAAGCGCTCTAGAGACTGTGAGCCAGATTTACGTTGTAGAAGTTGGAGTTTCAGTCAGCGTGTGTGAACAAGTCGCGAGTACTTCGGAACCGAAAACAGTCACAGGTTGGTCCTTGTTTATCGAGGTTGAAAAGTGAATCCTGCAAACGGGGATTTGAATGGTGTCTCTAGCAGCGGGAAAGCAGCCGCCAGCAGTGGTAGAAGAGGGCGAAGAGGCTGACGAGAAGCCGACGAAGCCGCCAAAAGCAGATGTGCCTCTCGTTCGTGGCGAATGCATTCCTCTCGAGAAGAAGGAAGAGGAAGAACAAAAGAAGAAAGGTGCGAGTGCCTCTTTGTTGTGCTCGTGCTTCTTCTGCCACGGGCTTCTCATCGGTGTCTTGTGGTTGTGTGCAGCGGTGACAGTCGTGTTTATCTTGCTGGAAAAAAAGAAATAACTCAAAGTTGGGATTGTAGAAGAAGAGCGACCAACGATGCGAGGGGGACGAGCAGCTCTTCCGCCGCATATCCGTGACGCCCTCAGCAAGTATGAAGGCATCGTCGTCTCGACCGCCCTTCCCACAATTTGGCTAGGAGCCCAAAACCAATAGTGAATGATTCTTTAATTCGTTTTAATGTCGAGAATTCTACAGTATCCAAGTGCATTCGTCTGTCAGTGACTGGAGAACACCGCTGAGAAGAGTGAAACTGCCCGACGCTGTGCTGAGCATTCTGTGAGTCACTTGCTGAACCTTGACTTTCTTGTCTTCAGCCATTTCAAAGGTCGAGTGTTCGCGGCGCTTGCAAACGGCTGCATCGCCGTCTTTCATCGAAACAAATGTGAGGCGACATGAAGAGAAGGAGAAGTTGTAGTGGGTGAATGGTCCGACGAGGGTTTCCACACGATCCGCGTGGGCAAAGCGACGAACTCGGTGCGCGCCCTCACTGTGGTTGGAACTTCTGTCTGGGCTGCTTACAAGAACTGCGTGATCGTCATTGATGCGGACTCGCTCGAAGTGCAGGTAATCTACTTCGAAGACTCGAGCTAAGAGAACAGACTGTCTTCGCTGCCCATCCGAAGAAAGACAGTCAAATCCGCACGATGCAATGCGTTGGCGCCGGCGTTTGGCTCTCAGTTCGTCTCGACTCCACACTTCGACTCTACCACGCACACACCTATGAGCATCTCCAGGACATCGACATCCATCCCTATGTGACGAAGATGCTCGGTGAGTCCCAGGCCATTCATTCAGTCTTCGTTCTTCAGGCACTTCACGACTCGACTTTGCTCACACGCGCACCACAGCTCTTCTCGTGTCGAATCGCCGATTGTGGATCGGCACCGGCACCGGCGTCATCATCTCCATCCCCTTCTCTGACTGTTTGTCGTCTTGATTTCCTCATGAGCCTTTTTAAGCCAAAGAACAGAAAGTCGAGGGAGTGACGAAGACGGCTGGGCTTAAAGGTGGACCCGGAGGACTAGTGCGTGTCTACGCTGAGAAGGTTGGTCGTTTGTCTTCTTCGTCAGAGTGATTAGAAATCGGAATGTGGTGGAGGCTTCATCCCCTACTGCAACATGACACAGGCACAACTCAGCTTCCACGGACACAAGGACTCCGTCAAGTTCTTCCTCGCCGTGCCTGGTTCCTTCTTCATCTCTTCGTTTACTAACTTATTCAGGCACTGAGGAAGGGGACAATCAAGCCGAGTCGCATCTCCGAAAGATGCTCATTCTTTCTGGAGGAGACGGCTACATCGACTTCCGAATGGGTGAAGAAGAGGAGAAGACAGACTCGAAGGAGATCCGTCCCCGAGACATGTCTCACCTCATCATTTGGGAACTTGACGCAGAGATTCCCATTATAGAATCTGAGACCATCAAGAAGTGATCGTCTTCTCTCTCTCCTCTATGCATAGCTTTCCCTCTCTCACAACTTGCTTTGTCCGGGCATTTTCCTCCTTACCCCTTCTCTTCTCTCCTCGTCTTGGATTCGTGATTGGATAATCGCCGTGATATGCAGCGCTAGTCTCAATTGCTGAGATCTAACCCTCAGAGCAGTGCTTGTATCATTCCTAACTTTGTCTATTTGGAATGTTGCTAATAAAGAAGATTGTGTGCTATCCAGAATGCCTTGGAATACCGGATGAGAAACCGCGACCTTCTCTAATTTCATTTGTCATGCTCGACAAGCAAATAAGTTTCTAAGAATGTCGATCAAAGTGGAACACTGCAAGAATCTCCTCGAGTTCTTCGTCAAAATGAGTAAGTTGACGAAAGTTGAAGACAAATGGTGCAGACAACTCCAAGGCCGTGCTACAATACCGCGTTCTTCCCGATAACGTCCTCGATTTCTATCACACCGAGGTGCCACCAGCACAGCAAGGCAAAGGAGTCGCTAAGATTCTCGTCGTCGTATGTTCCATTCTTTATGATTTTTGATTTGCCCAACAGGAGGGATTTCGTTATGCCGCAGACAACAACTTCAAAGTGTTGCCCACATGCTCGTATGTGGACAAGTTTGTCCGCGAGCAGGCTACTGCAGAACAAAAGAAGATCGCCATTCCACTCAATTCCTCTCTTTGAATCATTCAATTTGTAGAAACTTGTAATGTAAAAGAACGACAAACGGGCTCTTTGCAAGAGTAAATAAAGAATTTATTGAAACAGTCCAGGATTCCATTCATCACTTCAGGGGCAACAATGAGCAAAAATCTTGGATGGAAAATGACGCTAAAGAAAAGAAAAAGAAAGCGGCCTACTGAAGAACGAGACCAATGTCTTGTGGAGTCATCTCCGGGCACTTCCAATTGTAGAGATAGTATTGTAGATTGCCGTCGCCAATGCCGAACTTGAGGTCTTCGAGAACCGTCTTGTTATCCATCAAGTCGAGAGCATTAAACACATCAAAGTCTTCCTGTAAGAACACTTCAATTATGGACAATCCATGACAGACCTTGTGGGCCAAGATGAGTGCGTCGTTTAGGAGTTGCTTGAGAGGAACCGAGCCGGCCACGTGATAGAAGAGATAAGCGGCCTTGATACTCTTGTAGGTGGGATGCTGCATGACAGAAGACGGCAGACAGTAGAATGAGACAAGATCCGTCACTACACCCTTGTCCTCGACCACATAGGAAAAGACGACATTCGGACGGGGCACAAAGAAATGGGCGAATTCGTCGCGTTCAAACACTGGTGCAAGCTTGTAGCGTTCAAGGTGCCTAGATAGTAGGGCGAAAGCCGAATCCACATCCTTTGTCTCCAATGCGCGTAATTTTTCAGTAGCAGGCTCCTAGGATTTCATTTCAGTGCTTCGATGAGAACGAACCTCGGGAAGACGATAGAGCTTGATGGTTCGTTGCAGAGTCATCTTCACGCCGAGGTGAGAGAACTTCACGTCAATGAGCTTCTTGGGGTTCAAAGAACGGTGATAGTAGCTAAAGGCCTCGTAGTGGCAGAAGATGAAGTGAGCACAGACCGACACACGCTCACGGGCTTCGGAATCACGATGCCGGCTGTGAAAGCTGCCTGGAAGATGCCGCGTTTGTTGACACGCCGCGTGATTTCACGAATCAGTACCGGGGCGACTCGCTTCGAACTGAAAGATGCCTTCTATGAAAAAGAAAGAAGTTCACACCGTAGTCTTTTGTGGACGCAGAGGAAGTTGATTTCCACCATACGAACCGTCTTGTCATAGACACGAAGATGCTGCGGAACAGCCGAGATGAAGGCGACAAGACGCCCCGAGGTAACGGCGCGCACTCCACAATGCCATTCCGGGAACCAACCAGGAGCAAGCAAAGCCCTGCAAGAAAAGTGAATACTAGAAATGATCGAACCATTGCAAGAATTGTGGACTATAGTCAAAACGGAACATGTTGTCGTCGTCCTCCACGTAGTTCTCGGTGAGTAACGTGTACAGCTCACTCAGTTGCTTCTCGCTGAAAAGCCTTTCTTAGCCGAAATAGGACCTACTCCTGAAGATCCACATCGCACCACCGAAAGGCGTCAGGCAGGGAGAAGGGTTCCGAACGAACTTCTTCCACTGGGATGCTCGGTTCGATGAAAGTATTCTCATCCACTTTCTCATCTAAAGCACTATGCAAAGAGCAAAAGAAAAAGAAACCGAAGCGTGGCACGGGCTGCGTCTTCCAGAAAGCGTAGTCGTGTGTTCGTGCCTCGGAGAGGTCCTTGGCGGCCGAGCCCGACGTGCCTACCGAGAGCTGCTCGATGTGTTTGGCAAGAGCGAAGGCCTGCTAAAGCCTCCTTGAGAGAATGTGAGAGTAGGTGTACCTGCTGGATATCGACAGGTTCGTGAAGGGCCGTCGAGGCGGAAGGCTTCGTCTCCACGCTGCTTTCATCGCCATTTTCTGAGCCGCCCACCTTCACGCCCTTCTCTGCTGTTGTCGTTGGCTTCTTCTTGTCTTTCTTTGGCATTTCTATAGAGGAAATAGATAAAAACAAGAAAGTCTGAAATGTCAACATGGGAACGAACTCGAAGATTCAAATACAACCAAAGACAAAAAAACGCACATGAAGTGATAAGGCGCGCAAGAAATGGAATAACAACATGACGAGCTCTAATATTGAAACTATGGTCAAGATCTTGATCGCAACTCAAAATACTCAAAAGTAAAGTTTCTTTGCAGCGACGAGTTGGGTAAAGAAGAAGCATAAGAAAAGAGAGAAAGAGCGCCGGTCTCCTCACAACTCGAACCTCAACCGTCAAGAGGAGTGCCGTTCTTGAAAATCCTGTGGCTCATCTCCAGCTTCGCGGCACTCTTTCTTCTTGTTTTCTTCCATGCGTATCTCTCTGTGAATCTTTATTAAGTAAATTGTAATGGACGGTCAAGGAATAGTGAGGAAGAGGCATTGTTGATGAGAGGGAGAAGAGACTGAGAAGAAGTGTCAGAGCTCGTCTCCGTGAGGTGACGTCTTCTTGGCGAGATCGTCGAGGGAGGCTTGCAGGGCGTGAATGCTGGCTCTGTGGTTCCAGAGCGAGAGGATCTGCACGACGAACAAGAAGACGAGGATGACGACGAGGACGCGCTGTGCATTCGCGAGCTCGGCCACTCTCTCGTTTAAGTCCTGGCACTTTCTCTTTCTCGAGTGCCGCCTCTTACCGCGTTCGAGGCGCGGAGCACGTGCCCGTTCGAGAGGCCGAGACCATCTCCAACCACGCGACAACGCAGTCGCTGCTCCACTCGCCTTGTCGTTGGCGTCTCATTCCACGTGGTGGCGAACTTCTCCGTGGGAGAGTCACTCGACGAGAGCAAAGCCATGAGAAGGAACTTTTCACGATGCGCCGTGTCCTGGTACTCTGTAGTCTCTCTCTCTCTTCTCTCTATGAAGACTCTTACCGCTCTGGAGATAGACGCGGACGGTCTCCGTGGCCCCGGGGGCAATGGAGCCCGTGCACGGTCTCACACGGAACTTCTCCGGCGAAGTCGTCTTGATCTTGAAGGTGAGGGTGGAGTCGTCACTCAGATTGCGAAGGGCGACCACGTCGACGAAGTCCGCCTCGCCACTCACCTTTCGAAGATTCAATTCCTCGCCCGGACTGCAAGATTCGAATTGAAGAAGAAGAAAGGAAGAGAGACCAGAGGGCGAGGAAGGAGTTCTCGATCCATTCTTCCGCCGGCGCCTCGAGTCTCTTCGTTGCGAGGGGTTGGATGTTCGGAGGGAGAGAGCCGCGTCGTCGAGTGCCGCTGTCGGAGCGAAGTCGGACGGAGCCGGCGGGTGGTAGCATGAGGGGGGCCCCTCTTCCGACGTCCTCTTCATGTCCACGGAACTTGACGCTCTGAAGGGGCTGAGAAGGCAGCGGCAGAGGGCACACTCTCTTCGACGGAAACGCGTCGAGGTCGGGTCGTGGCAGTCCCTCGTCGCCTCCGTCGTCGAGAGTCGTGGAAGCAGTTGAATGAAGGACCCGCGAGGGGATGCAGCGAGCCAACTCTTCCATGGTGAAGACGAAGGAGTCCTGCAATCGAGAGTTCTCACCCAGACTCCGCTCCCTCTTACAGCGAGAGGCGGCTGTCGCCCTCGAGAGAGGCTGACCAGCACTGACCGCCCCTTCCCCTCCACGAACCTCTCCTCCTTGATGAGCTTGAAGGTAGCGAGGATGCACGAAATGGCGCACCGACTCTCGACTCACTTGCTCGATGCTCGGGTGCCCGGCGTCCGTCCAAGAACGAACTACCTGCAGAGGAGGAGTGAGGGAAGGAGAGGGAGGAGACCTTCCAAGAGGCGTTGAGCACTGGTGGAGAGTCGAAGACGAGCACCTGGACAGAAGAAGGTGAGGGGAGGGAGATGGAGAGAACTCCATCACGTGGAGGGAAGAGTGGAGGAGGGCAAGGGAAGAAGAGCAAAGAGGACACTCACCTGCTTGCAGATGCGCGGATAGTAGTATTTGAGGGCGTGCAGAAGGAACTTGATCAAGTCGAAATCCTAGAGGAAGATGAAGGGGGAGAGGGAGGAAAACCATATGTTTGAGAGTAGTGGAAGTCATGTCGAGGAAGAGAGTGAGACCCGCGGCGTGAGTCTCCGTGGTGTGTCTCTCAAGCCAGTAGACGAAGAGCTCCTCGCTGCGACGATCGCCCGCTTCGTGTTCACTCAGATTCGCCCACACTGAACTTCTTCTTCTCTTGAAGGGGGAAGGGAGACCTACGAATGGCCTTGCCCGCGAGGTCTTCTCCGTGGATGAACATAAAACGGCGGTCGAGCAGTGGTTTCAACGCCAACATCGACACATCTGCACAAGATGTGAAGAAGGAGAAGACTCACGTTGGACATCAAAGGCCGCTCTCCATTTGAGACATTCCAAGAGAACAGCGAAGGCCACATCCGCGTCATTGTTGTGGGCATCGAGGAAGCAAGAGAGACGCCAGTCCTCGAGCAACGACCTCACATCTTCTTGAAGGAATCTCTCGCGGACTTCCTGTCACCCTTCTTCTCCACTCCCTCCTCACTCACTGGAACGAAGCGAGCACGCACCTCGGCGAGGGCGTCCTTCGAGACGAGGGCGAGGGCCAACGAGGGTAGACTCTCCCTGTGAGACGTCCTCCGAAGCATCGTCCTCTCCTTACTCGCTTCACATGCCGCCACGCGCCTCCTCACTTCCAGGCTCCCGCCTTGTGTAATTCGCCGCCTCAAAGAGCAAACGTCTCTCTCCTCTCTCCTCCCGTCTCGAGAGGATCGATGCCGACCGGTCTCCCCCCCCCCCCGCGAGTTCGTGTCAGCCCGCGAGTAGCCACTCATCACTCCTCTACATCCACCATCTCTCCTTGGCACTCGAAGGGGGCCATGTTCTCCTCAAGGAACTTCTCTCTATTGGAAGGGACACTTGGCAAGCTCTGTGCATACCTTCCATCAACTACAAGACTCGGATCTCTAAAGAAAGAGATTGTTCTGTGTTAGAAGAAGAAGAGGAGGGGAGGGGGTTTTATTCAGAGGGCGCATCCGAGTTTGTCGAGACGTCCCTTGAGGAAGGCGCGCAGACAGACGATGACGGCCTTGAAGTTGGGTCTCTCCTCGGCCGGACCTAGCAGCTCGGCCATCAGATCTGCCAGTGGCTGCGGCATCTTCTTCGGCGCCGACAGGCGATAGCCTCCAGCAATCACACGGTCATACACCTGAGTCCTTCTTCTTGTGAAGGAGAGGAGACTGGCCTTGTCTCCATCCCAGCCGTCGTAAGGAGTCATGTAGGGCTCGATGAAGCACTCCCACATGGTCACCCCGTAGGCGTAGTAGTCGGTGTGCTTCTCGGCGATGCCCGTCTCGTAGACGTCGGGGGCCAGCCAGCGCAGATTCATGGGCTTGTCCAGGTCCAGCTTGTACTTCTTCGCCTTGCGCGTCAGTCCGAAGTCCGCCACCTTGACGACCTTGTCCACGAGGAGATTCCTTGTAGCGATGTCCCTGTAGTCTTCTCTTGAAGGAAGAAGAAGAGAGAGGACACCTGTGGATGCAGCCTTTCGAGTGTCTGCAAATGATTCTACTTCTTTCTTCTTCACTTACAGATAATCGAGGCCGAGGGCTGCTTCGAGGAGGATCTGCACGCGCTTGCGAGAGTCGAGCTTGTCGCCCTTCTTGCGGAGACGATCCTCGACGGAGCCGTCTTTGCAGAGTTCCATGACGAGGTAGAAGGGCTGTCACTCTTCCCTTCCCTCTTCTCTCCCAGACCATGTAGTCATTGCAGACTCCGTACATCTTGACGACGTGAGGATGGTCGTAGAGCTGCATCACACGGGCCTCTCTCCACAACTCGTTCGCCGACTCCGCGTCCATCCGCGACAACACCTTCACAGCCACCTGCAGCCTCTCTCTCTCCCTCTCTCCTCCTTGTCCACCTCGGTGTCGGCTTGCTGTGTGCGTCGATAGACGCCCTTGAAGACTTGGCCGTAGCTGCCCGAGCCGAGTTCCTTGCCGAGGAAGATGGAGGAATGGCGGAGTTCCCAGCTCTTCCTCTTGATGGGCACGTCGAGGGTGACCTCCTCGTTGCTGATCTTCAGCGGCTTCTTCCGGATCTGGTAAGTGTTGATGAGGTCCGTGAGTTCGACGAAGACGCGGCCTTGGAACTCGTAGCCGCCTTTCACCTCCGAGATCACCGAGTTCAGCACCTGCTCCGTCCCTTCCTTCTTCAGGGAGAAGGCGACTCACGCCGCGACCCCAACGAACGGAGAGCAGATTGTAGGTCTGGTCACCGTCGACGAAGCCTCGCAGCAGGAACTCGCCGTCGTTCTGGAGCAACGCGTTCGTGTCCTGTCAACTTCTTTCTTGTTCTGAAGAGGGACCTCGTGGGGGAGGATGCCGTGCCAGTAGTCGAGATTCATGTGCTTGCGCATCTTCTTCGCGAGCTGCTTCTTCTTGACGCCGTCGTCCTTCTCCTTGTCCTTGTCCTTGTCATCGGTGGATTCACTCGACTCCTCCTTCGTCTCCTTCTTCGCCTTCGATTTGGTCGTCTTCGACTTCTTCTTCGCCATCTTGATCTATCAGAGAGTGAAGGGAGGAGAGATGGAAGGAAGACCTCTGACGACGAGGACGACTGGAGTTGACGGTCAGGTACAACAAAGTGATCTCGCATCTCCTTTTCTCAACTTTTATTCAACCTTCGAGACATGCGAATTGGAGAGAGTTCTCTCCATGAGTTGAGATGCAGAATGAATGGAGGAAGAGGAGAGGATTTGATCCCGAACAACACAATGGCACAATCATGAAGAAGGAAGGAGGAAGAAGAAGATTCAGGACCAAGTCCTCCTCGAAGCGGGCAAGTATCGAATGCGGATGTGCTCTTTCTCGTCGTTCGCCACAAAAGAAGCGGCGTTCTCATGCAACCAACGGACGGGCTTCTCCTTCAAGAGGAGTTGTGCTGGCTCGGGGAGATTCTTGTTGGGACCGCCCTTGTTGCCCGGATGCTTCACATGCACGTCATCACGGACCTGAAGTCTCTGCCTCTCCCCTCTTCCCTCTCACCTCGGCGTAGTATTGAGTGCGGCCAGGGAAGTCGACATAACGGTCGCAGACGTGCTTGACAAGTCCGTTGAAGGCTGTCTCTCCAAGTTGCAGCTTCACCCATTGCTCAGTCTCGTTCTTGTAATAGCAACCTGAAGAGAGTCTTGAAGGAGAGAGTGGCTCACCGACAATCCAACGTCCAGTGCCGAGACAAAGCCATTCGAAGGTTCCTTCACGGAACTCCTCTCCCACATGCCGTCGACTGCCGTTGACGAGACAGAAGGGCTCTGCACTCTCTCCTTCTCCTCCTCCGTCTTCACCCACCTTCCTCCCATTTGAGTCGTGTATCGCTCGCCTCACACGATTCCCAAAAGTCCTCAACACTCTCATTCCGACTAGCGGCGAGGTTGTTCGTCTTGACTGAGTGGCATCCCAGGAAGGAGGCAGTCTCCCTGAAGACTCTTGAAGAAGAGAAGAAGAAGAGAACCCATCACTGCCTCGACACTCGTAGTTCCACGTCTCCTCGTCGGTCCAAGTGTCGCCGTTGCTTCGACAGCCGCCATACCAGTCACGACAGTCACAACCAGCTGAAGACTCAAGGGAAGGGAGGAGGGGCTACCCGGAGTCACCTCCCACATATTCGCCGCCTTCGAACTGACACTCTGCACGAGGACGAAAAGGACAAGGAGGAGTGGAAGACGACACATTCTCAGCTGGTGATAGTCTTGACTGAGAGACCTCGAGCTTGAAGACGTCGTGGGCCTTCTCGCTTTCAGCCTCTGATCCGGCCACGGACCTGCTTCTCGGGCCTTCGCGTCTTAGGCGAGAAGCCGTCCTCTGAGCATTCTCCGAGCACTTCATCTATCAGCAGCCTTTCAAGACTCCTCTTCAAGTTCTCTTTCCACATTGAACTCGGAGTGAGATCGATGAAAGGCCTTCTCAGGGGGTGGACGAGGCGCTTTGCAGCGGTTGTTTTTCTTCCTCTTCCAACGAACGATCAAAACACGTCGAGGCTAGAGTCGATTCCCTCGCCGTCCCTCGTCTGCTCAAGTCAACATGTCGGATGCTCAAAAGAATGAAAGCTCGACAGTTTACTGTGCATGAAATTAGCAGATGAAGTAAAGAAAGAGAAGAAGAAGATGCTGTACAGATGAGGTAGTAGGTTGCGGCGGAGGTAGTTCCACTTCAACGAGGTCACCGCTTGTGACGAGACTTCTCAGTTTCGAATCAAATATCCATTTCCACAAATTGATCATAGTGGAATAAACTAGAATAAATAAAGGGGGAGGGAGGAGGCCATGGCCGAGAGACGGGGCAGGGCGCGGGAAGGGACTTCCCCGTCTGCAGTCTCGTCTTGTTTTCGTCGTGTGCTCTGTGGTGGGGTTGTTTACCGCCGTCGCCCGTCCCCCTTTCCCCCTGACGAGAGCAGCCAATAATGATTTTTATGTAAAATCTTCGGTTCGGAATCATCGCCATGAAGAAGAGAACAATGTTGCCTATGTACACATTTCGGAGAATTATAACTGAAGGGAGAAAGAGGCGAGAATGCGTCACACACCGAAGTCAGCGAGAGATTCTGGGCTTAGCAAAAGGAAGAAGTGAAGCGGCCGAAGGAGATCCCTTCGAGGGTCATATGAAACTCGCCGGCAAAGCGTCCAAGTTCGAACGACGCTCCGGAGGGGGCGGCGCTCGTGAGCCGCGTTCGTCTCGACCCTAACTCGGAATGAAGGTCATGATGACGAGATCAACCTCGTCGTCTCTGCTTGGCGGAATCCCGTAGTCAGATGGAAGACCGGCATTGACGAGTACGGCGACGCAGTCCTTGGCGCCGCAATTCTTCGCATACCACAGCACAGAGTGTCCCTTCTCATCCAACACTCGCATATCCGCGTTGTACTAAAAGAAAAGTAAACCCTCAATAAGACATACCCAAAGAAGAATTTGAACAATTTCAACACTGCCAATAGAGCAGGCCAAGTGAAGAGGCGTCCGCCTGTCGGCAGAGCTAATCGGCGAATTGACATCCGAGGCCGAGGCTCGAGCGAGAAGAGGCACAAGGGCTGGCACATCTTTCCTGAGGACGGCGTCGATGAGTTGTTGTGAGAGCGTGGTGTCGACCCGCAGAGCGGGCAGGAAACGGCGCGCTTCATACTTCGCACGAATCCAGGCTTCCTTCGCCTCTCGCGAACTTTCCGGCTGCGGCTTCTTGTCTCGAGGAGCATTGTGCTCCCAGACGCGGTTCGCCTCGTCGTTACCGAGAGAATGCATGACGGCCAAATATTCAACCGGCCACTCATCCAACTCCAGGGATCGAACTCGCGAGATATGAGAACCAAGTTGGCGGTGTACCCCCGAGCACTCGATGCAGACCAGAGTGCCGAGATTGAGACTCGCCCAGTCGGGCTGAGGACTTCCACAGTCGGCGCATCTATCGTTGCCGGGAATAGCTCTGAGTGCTTGCACCTAAAGCTCTTACTAAAAAGAGGAAGAGAAGACACGAAACCTCATGTCTTTCTCCAGTCACTCGAGTCGAATTGCAGGGTTGCGCGAGTTGAGCCTGCAGCGCCTTCTCTATTTGAGCCTCGATCGCTGCTACCCATTCGTCACGTTCTTCACAAGATTGCGCTGAGAACTCCCATCGTTTGCCGTCATGAGACACGACCTCAATTCATCTTTCAGTCAAATACTGCGACTCACCTCGAAGAATTCTTCATCTTCGTTGTCATTGCGACTGCCCGTGCCAAGTCGTCGATGTCCTCCTTTCTTCTTCTTGCCGGGCACTGTTTGTGGGGTGCTCGCGGAAGCAAAATTTCCATCTCTTGAAGCGTCGTCGCTCGCACCAGCCGAGGTCTCGCCCGATCCCGCCTTCTCCACTCCGACGTCACTTCTCCTCGCCCCGTCATAGCCCTTGTCGCCTTCGAGCGACTCGCGCTTGTTCTCCTTGCCGAGCATCGTCGAAATGGGTTGAGTCTGCGAGCGTTGAGTGGCTCGCGGCCGAGTTCTTCCTCCCATGCGAACCGTCGCAAGAGCCAAGAAGATCTCCTTTGCATGGCCGTCCTTGTCCATGTAATCCTACGTCACCTTAGAAGAAAAGTTGAAATTGCTCACTTTAAGGCTTTGGTGATAGGATAACCGTCCGTCGGAGTAGAGGCAAACGTACTTCTTCTTCCATTCCTTGTTCAGCGCCTTGGAACTCTTCTTGTAGAGCAGTCCCTGCTTGACGGGAATCGCCCGACCGACGCCCATGTTCAAGTCGGCTAGCGCTCTTGATGTCTTTTCTTCGTTTCCTGTATGCTCCTTGCCTCGCTGAAAGAGAAGACAAATGAAAGCATAGAATCACAAACAAAAATATTTGAGATGCGTCGATTCTTGCGCTGTGTTGTCGGCGTCGAGGCGGGCGTCGGCAGATGACTCGTCGAGGCGCTCGACACCGAGAGCGGCCCTGTTGTCAACGGACTCTCGTTGTCGAGAACATCAAGCAATGCCGCTGAGGAGCGAGTTCCTACAAATAGGCCAACTAGAGAGTAATAGAACAACTCACCATTCTGTACAGCTCTCGGTGCTTTTGGTGACCGACGCGGGTCGAAATGGGAAGAGGAAGAAGGCTGGGCGAGAGGCACTGCGAACGCAGACTGCGATCTCTCCGTGCGTACCACACCTGCAGAACGAGAAAAAGAGTGCAAAAAGAGAAAAACGACGAACCTGAGGAGAGACTAGTTCCGTCCCTCTGGTAGACCGGATTAATCGGCTGCTGAAACACTGGCTTCGGCCTCGTTGGCGGAGGTCCGTTCCCGTGTGCGGCAAGATGCATCGGCTCTTGTCCGGGAACCGATGACAAGGATCTATATGCGGTGAATGGATAAGTAGGAAATTGTATACCGCTGGTGGTGTTGATAAGTGCCCTTCGATGTAGAGCCGAAGAAGCGCGCGTCCTGATAGTTTCGGTCGGTGGCTGGCGTCGTCGGAGTCGGTGTTCGAGCCGAATTCGCGCCAAGAAGCTTCAAGCGCTGCTGGATGATCTTCGAGCACGCTAAAGCAAAAGGTCAGTCCTCTCTGAGAAGAACGTCCTAAAATAATTATCGGCACTAAGAGAGAAGTTCAACGTCCGTGCCAGGACCTACTATTGGATGTAAAGTAAACAGTCACTGATAACGAAAGACACTACGAGCCCGAGCATGACGATCGCCCACTGCCCAGTGAAGACTCATCGGAGACTATTCACAAGCGGCCTTTCTACTTTGGCGCAGATTCGGAAGGCGCCGGTCCTCTCAACCCAAAGAAGACACACTTCCCCATAGACGAAATCCGCTCAATTACTAAGGGAAATGGTCGTCCTCTCACCATCCTTGAAAACTCGTTCCACGTTGAGACCGTAAGTGGCACAAGTCTCATAGTAAGTGCAACGACGGAGATGGACGGCCATCTGACGACCCTCGTCCTCGGTCACCACTCGAGGATTCGCATCATTCACCGTGTCCTGCACATTTCTCCTTCTTCTCTCTCAGCTCCTTTTTACCTTCGTGCCGACGAGCAAAAAAGGCATTTCCTTGAGATCGCGGAACTTGCTCATATGCGTGTAGAAGTGGCGTACTTTCTCAAAGGATTCCGGCGAATCAACAGAGAAAACGAAAATCACGGCGTCAGCCCAAAGAGAGAACTAAAATGTTTCGCCTATTACAATTGAGACAAAAATGAAACCTGAGCGTCAGGATAGCCGTCTCCTTCGTCGCGGATGAGAAGAAGATGACTTTGTCCGTCGATGACGACCTCCTTTTTGAAACGACCACCTTCCGGCGATTCTTCAGAGGCGAACACTCCGGTGAGGTATCTATGGATGAGGGCGGTCTTGCCGCTCAAACCCGCTCCGACAACACCCTGAAACCCGAATCGTGACAGTTGAACAGGAATGACACTGCCCATATGATGCGTCATCAAGAGTTAAAGGGCGATCGTGACACATATCCCTCCACCCAGATACATCGATCACTACCCGCGAGCTACTTGACTCGACTACCACCGAGTCAAAGAAATGGAACGGAGACATTACTGCGGGGAAGGCGACTAGGATTGCACGTGCCAGTCACACCTGGACCCCCTAGCATCTTGGGGACATAAGAATACACATCTCGGCCATAGATGTAAGAGACTGGAACATACCAGCTTCAGCTCCGAGATTGATCGACTCATCGTCCATTCTTGACTATTCACGAAGGCATCTGCAAGGATTTTTCTTACGAAGAGAGATTACATAAGAGTAAGAGTTTGACTCCCTTACAACAAGTTCAACTCTTACCATGTTTCTTAATTTTGATTAACCGTGGCGGATTCCTAGGAGCTTGAAGTGTTTGATACGATTGTTCTTCCCATAAGTATAAGGGAGGAACTCTTGTCATCCCCAAATCCCTACGATGGAAAACATCGTCTGGATGCTGCCAACGCCTTGGTGTTACTCGACAATTGTCGATAGATTGAGCATGGAAAGCGGGGATGATACGACGTCGCTCCAACTCCGGCGTACGGTAGGTCACATAATCTCCCTCCACACAGCTGTCCGTCTTCCTTGCTCTTCGCCCATTAACAGCCAGCCGATGAGTGGACCAGTCCCCTCTTCGACAGTCGAGAGTGTAACTCTCATCGTTTTCCTTTGAGGAGCGCGTTCGAGAAAAGAAGTCTCTGAGGACGCCGGCCACTCGTCTCTTCGAATGCCTCGGGGCAATCAGAGAGCCGTGAGTCTTCTCCGAGTGACAGGAAGAAGACAATCTCGAGGGGTCGCAGACTGTCTCGTTGAGGAAATACAAAGAGGGATGATCAGTCGGCACGAGAAGAGAAGACGAGCGTCGACGTCTCATCCTCCACCTGCACCTCTTGCTGCATCACAATGAGGCATAAGGACAATCACGCGCCAAGACTCGATTGCCTATCCGAAGAAGGAAAGGAAGCTAGCTGCAGAAGAAGACATTAAAGAGAAAGCAAGTGAACAAAAGGGGGACGTTGCAATCGACAGCTGGTTGCCCATTTCTCATTGTCATCCAGCTTCTTCAAGCATCGAATGAAACCGCCAAATTTGCATAGCTTTCACAATGGCAAACCAACGGATGTTGGAAACAAAACGAGAATTCAAAAGGCGCGTGGATAGGGCATTGTGGGAGTGAAGGCTGATGACACAGACCGACGTTAGTCACAAAAAGAATTACGCACAGCCGTCGAGGGAATGCAAAGGGTAAAAACGGTGGAGAGGCGTCTGTGAGAAGATTTGAAGGTGAGGTTGGAGAAGGGGAGGAGGGGGGGGGGGGGGATGGGGGTGCATGAATGGTGCGGAAGACCTTCGAACGGAGGAAGAGGACAACGAGGCGAACGAGCCACCTTCTCCATCCGCGCGTAATTGATATCCTCTCCAGGTCGGTCACTGCGGACATTTCACTAGAGCCGAGTCGACCTAAGCCCCTTAACTACAAAACGACGCCGCCATCTCGCTCTCTTAAAAGATCGAAGCGACAATCTCTATCAAGAATTTTCATCATAGAACTACTGCAAACAATTCTCGTTTCTATGACAAATAGACATTAGGATGCCTAATGAGGTATGAGGCAACTTAGTGGATTGACCGCGCAGCTCGAATTTCCGCCTGCATCCACGAGGCAGATCGCTTACCGAGAAGACAAACAAGACACGCCACCTCCTCGGAAGGCGATCCGGAACCCTGCTTTTCCCCTGAGCGACCATCAGACTCGGGGCTAGAGCATGCGCGGCTGCGAGCAAACAAAGGCTGAGAGATGTCCTGGCAGAGTGTAATGTACATGAATGGCAAGCGCGGCAGCACTCAGTCATCAAAAGAAAGCACTGCCCGATATTTGCGGAGAAGAGATGAAGACTTAGGCATTGGGTATAGAGGTCGCAGATTGTAGAAGACCCTCGCTACACTTCACGACGGAGCACCACACGAATCGATGGCTCTCGAGAAGCGCGAAGAAGCACTTCAAGACACCCGACAGTTTTGCCCGCCAGACCTTTCGCTATTTCATGTTGCGAATAATTGAGACGAAGAGAGACTGAGTGAAATAGACATGAAGCTAGTACAAGAGATTAACCGGCCAGGCGAAGAAAGAGGGAAAACTGAAGGACGCCGATGTGACATGGAGCAGCGGGCGACATTGGAAATCCGCGCGGAGGGAAAAGAAGACTGGATAAGAGGTTGGAAGGAGGGCGAATGACGGCCGCCGCCGAGCAGCACAAAGGACACGCCTCAAGGACAGTCTCAACCTCCTCCTCGCTGCTCTCTCACCACAAGGCAACAAGCTTCTATTCTCGGCAAAACTTCATCTGACTACTACCCTGCGAAGAGCTCATCCAGTAAAGAACAAAATGTAACCTACAATCTGGGAGCTGAATGGTGTGCGGCCAGTCACAACTCAAGCGTTGCCCTCGAAATGATCGACGGAAGGAACGCCGTAGTAACGCGAGACCGACAAGGGGCATCGCCGCTCCACAGATAAGGAACAGCCTCAGTAAGGGAGGACGAAGCGCTTGGACGGCTGCCTCTCTTGCCCCGCGGGCGTCGGACGCGCACGGCTGGCCGGAAGTAGAAGCATCGACTGACCAGATGGTGGCGCCCTCGAGGGATAACCCCCGACATGCTTTGTCGCAGCTAGCCTCTCCTCGTTTAGCCCGCACTCTCTGCTCGCACTATGGGCGGCGCGCTCTCTCGACTCTCTGCTTATCGTGCTTTCTCAGAATAAAGCCGCTTTGCTAATAATGCCAGGGCTCGCACCCCGGACAACAATACGATTTGAAGAGTCTTTGAAGAAACGGAAGAAGAACTCACCTTCGATGCAAACGACTTGATCGCGAATCTGCGCCAAAATGGTCGGATTCTCGATGTATTCGATGAGGTCGTAGATCTGATAGATGCATGGATGCACGGATTCAAATCTGTCAATTAAGAAGAAAGTAAAAGAACACAAACCTTCGGATTTCTTCACGGATTTGTTCCGAATGCAACGTGTTCATGCCACCACTAAGTGTGCCCATCCTTGAAATCGACATCTGAATGACTTGATAGATGAACTCTTTCAAAATGATACCTTTTCAAGAGGCACTCGAAAGCCGTAGCGTTCGTTTCGCTGGCCGAGTTATCAATTATCGAATCAACATCTGCAAATGATTCTCCTTACAATGAAAGACGCTAAGCGCGCACAGTAATAAAGGGGAAGAATGGAAAGAAACTCGCGACGTTGACACGATTTCGCGAGGCGCCGTGAAACGATTTCAGAAGATATCCTCCCACAGCACAAATCAATCGTCAACCGGTTCCCATTTGGACACGCTGTCCCTTTCGCGCCATCCTTCTCCACTCTCCTCTTCTTCTTTCTCTTCTGTCCACGACTCACGGTTGTATGTGTAGGCGAGAAAATTGAATGGAAAAGTAAAATATCTCTCAAAATGGAATCGTAATGCAGATGGGGGATCGAAGGTAGTTGAATCCAGTGGAGGCAAGGGTCGCGCAGCAGTGAGAGCGGCGGATATCGATCAGCGGAAAACTGGCGCGCCCCGCTATCCCCACAGACCGCAGAAATGCCACGAAAGAGACCGAAAACAGTGCAGCGCTCGATGCGGGAATTCGTGGTTTGAAAGAATGGAAGAGAGTTCGGAGAACAATTCGCCTAGAAAGAGATTGTGGGTAAAGGTGGAGTGGCGCTTGGGAGAAAGCCGCACTCTAAGACAGAAGAAAAACGAGAAGCGCGCTGAAACAAGAGTTGACAGAGGCTGAACAAGCAATTCCCCGTCACCGCCTTTCGTGCGAGAGAGGCAGAAATGCAATACTCACACATGAGCTCCACGACCAACCCCCTAAGTACATACACTTGGTGACATCGACTTCATGACACCTTCCTTCTGTCAACACAAGTATCAAGGACGATAAATTTATCTTTCAAAACAACAACAATAACGTGAACCAAGAACACAGGTTCAAACAATTTCCCACAACTCCTCAAGACCGTTCGTCACTTTAGCGCATGTAAGCGCAGCACTGAGAGGATAGTTGCTGATTTTAACATCCTGTTCGGTATAATCCGTGAAGATCTGCAAATGTGGCTCAAAAGAGAGACCTTACTCTGCCTCTTGCTAGACCACCAATAACAACTACCAGTGGTCTAGAATCGTCCTTCGTAGCAAGCTCTCGAGGAAGTGTCAGTTTTTCTGCACTGAATGAAAGTAGCAACTTTCGGCAGCCAACGGGGAGGTGGGATGAAACCGGATTCTGAAATCATTGCTATCTCAAAGGAAAATTCAGCTCACCTTGATCACTCGCATAAGCTTTTGAGAACTGTCCGCTGCTCGGATGGATAGCTTGTGCAACAATTGAACTGAACACATGAGGAATGATAACTGAGGGCCTACCCATGAGACCGCAAAAGCGATCGAACGTCCGGGGAATCCTTGTTTGTGGAGAAATATCGATGACAACGTTCTTCTTTGTATGAACGTAAATTTGAAGAAGTCCGGCACGATTCAAGGGAGAGTCCAAAAGCATGAGGAGACACTAAAAACAGCTTCGAATGCTAGCGCAACAAACCTGATGAACAATATCTGGACGGTATTCCGCGGGGTCCTTTTTCTGCTTTCGAAGGAAACTGCCATGTTTATCACTGGATAGGATGCAGTACTCCTTGCCGATCTGAAAATGGAGATGGCGACTGAAGAGATCTCACTTTGGCCGTCTCTAGACTGCATTCTTCCAAGACCACAATGAGCCGACGCTTTTCTACAAAGTGATCCTCAGTCTTGAGTCGCTTCGAGCGAGGCGCAGACTGTTCGTCGTCGCTCATCTAGATTTTTTACGTTGAATGGGCAGCACATTGCAGATAAAACACCGTAGTAACGGTAGAAAATACTTCGATGTCGAGGCTCAGATGCCAACTTTATCATCGAGGAGTCAAGGGTACATTTAGTTTGAAAGACGAAATGGATTCAAAAAACAAATAATGTGGAATAACAAGGCATAGAACAGAAATACCAGAAAAAGACCCTACGGATTCACGTCTTGAATTTGCTTGAGGGCAAACTCCGCTTCTTGGGTAGACATTCCGAGTCGAAGTTTTCGACACGATACAGAATAACCCGGTTCAAACATAACAATGTGGCTACTAGCCATAACACTAACCAATTCGTACACATACTCTGAAAAAAGAGGAACAATTCCTTCCAGGGTTGTGCATAGAGTTCGATACTCGCGCATGAGATCTGCGAACGTGAACTCTTCTAGACCAGTGCGAAGTGTCTAAACTTGACAGTCGAAAACGGGAACGTCACTTACAACTCCAACGGCTCCTTTGAAAAGAATGCGCTGATGAGTGCTAAGGCTTTTAATTAACTCAACACGTACAGATGAAGCACTTTCGCGAATGGCCGCCGTCACCTAAAGTATGTATAATTCAAGTAGGCTAAAAGCATCCAACATTATCAATGGTTAAAGTCTCTTGGTGTGCATCAAGGGCGATTTCCACTGCGCGTCGAAGAATATCCAGAGCTTTGCGAAGATCTCCACTTAGAGCGGCCACCTTTAAATTGCATAGAATAAGGCACAGACACGCACCTTTCTGGCAGCCAATTCCACAGCTGATTCTTCGATTGCGTTCGATCCTCTGATTCTCTCTGTGATGATCTTTTCTATCTGAGAATGATCGTAAGGCTGGAAGCAAATCCTGTTGTTCCCCTAAAGCGTTTTATGAGTTCTCAAAGTTGGCCAACCAAACGACTGGTGATTCTCTGCGAAAGGAGTCTTTCTGGCAGATCCAGCGTGTTAGCAATAGCAATGACGTGCACACCAGATTCATCGGTTGAGCTCCAGTTAAACAGATCATAGATAAACTTGGAGAGTCGGTCATAAAGCATTTGATAACCTCTTGCTTTCTTGTGCACAGCATATCCAATTCGTCAATTAGTAAGACAATCGTTGGACGACCAGAATCGTGAACCGAGAAGAGAGTGTTTAGATGATTACGAGCTGTAGCCGGTGATACACGTTTCTTCTTAGGATCAATTCTGAAGAAATGGAAAATGAACTGGCACAAACTGGGCAAGAATGTTGACGAATACTTGCTTGGGTTCAACCAACTCCATGGCATTGACCGAAACGAAAGTGAAGTGTTTCTTCTTCTTTTGCAAATCACCAATGACCTAAAGCGAGCCATCAATTTTGTTAGAATACATACAGCCATCACAGTAGCCGTTTTGCCAGTGCCGGGCACACCGCTGATATACATTGAAGAAGACGGTGCTCCTTTTACAAGAGCTGATTGCAAGAACTGCTTGATGCGAGTTGCTTCTTGCTCTCTGCAAGGCATACGCTCAGGAATGTCGCTTGTATGAAGACGATTGCGAATACCTTCCAGCGATTGAAAGCACTGGAATCAGACACGATATTCATCAAAAGGGAACAAAAACCTTCTCTTTGCGGACTTTAGACATCTTCCTTCGCTTTGAAGGCGAAACATCTGACATTGCATTCGCCTGCTCGTCTTCGGGTGAAATTATGTTCTACAAGTCGAACATCAGTGTGCGGAGAGAACCTTACTTGAACAATTTTGAAGCCCGGATGAACTCTCGCAAAGCGAATGACTAGCTAAACCCTATGATTAGTACGAACGAATAAGAGTCAGTTTCTGTTAGACTGAAACAAAGCGTGATTCAGGGGTATCAATCTAAAACTTCTTGGAAAAGGGGAAGCTTGGT
This sequence comes from Poikilolaimus oxycercus, assembly GCA_034700245.1. Classification (NCBI taxonomy): domain Eukaryota; kingdom Metazoa; phylum Nematoda; class Chromadorea; order Rhabditida; family Rhabditidae; genus Poikilolaimus; species Poikilolaimus oxycercus. The sequence goes on from JAQIXL010000145.1 coordinate 35,906, forward strand.
TTGCTATAAAAGCCTTCAGAGGAACTAAATGTCTGATTCTTGAAGATTTTGGTTTATCTTTCCAGATCAAACTTCCCCTTTTACGAGAAGTTTTCAAATAGATAACCCACTTCCCACACCACACGAGACCCAATCCTTGCAAAAAGAGATTGCCATCACACGTGCCGCCTTGAGTCTAACAGGATCGGCATTGGGTATTTGACGCCCGGTTTGCACAAAATGAAAATGAGTATTTGATGGTTTGCATCATCAAAAACTGGAATCGGATTTTGCTCGAGTAGTTTTAGAAATGAAAGTCAGTTTTTGATGAGCAGAAACTGAATGCGGATTTTGCTCGAGTAGTTTCAGAATTGGAAGTCAGTTTTTGATGATCAGAAACTGAATCCAGATTTTGCTCGTCTAGTCGGGCAAAATCTGGATTCAATTTCTGATCATCAAAAACTGACTTCCATTTCTGAAACTACTCGAGCAAAATCCGATTCCAGTTTTTGATGATGCAAACCATCGCGGCACTTGTGATGGCTTCCGAATCCCTTGTTTAGGGATTGGGTCTCGTGTGGAGTGGGAAGTGGATTAGATGATTTGGATGATTTCGCTTCTTCTAAGGTGCAAAGCATTAATCGAAGAGTCTAACAATTGTAAGCTGTGGCTATGTTGTGCACCTCATCAAGAGCTACGTGTGGATTTTTGAATTAGCCCACAAGGTGGAGAAAAGCCTATATCCCTAGAGACTAATTTCAGCGAAATCTGTAGCGCCCTGGATCGCACATGTTTACCACGTCCTGACAGCTACTGGTTCATAAAGTCATAGAGCGTTACCCGACGTGTCGAAACAAGTGTAGAATCAGGCGGATCGCTCGATGATGCCGACGAGCATTGAGGGCCTGCATGATGCCCGTCTTCCCCACGTGAAGAGATGCTTGTCACACGAGTCTCTTCTTCTTCGCCAGACTTATACAAAAGTCGTTTCCCCTAAAACGGTTGGTTTATCTAACTTAAGAGTTACGGTTCGCTGTTGCTTCACTTGACTACAAGGTGGTATGTTCTCCTTGTTGTTCTCACTGTCATCGAAGTTGAGCTGTGAACGATCCTTTCGAGCACTGCGACTGGCTTGCGGCGTGTTTCTGGTACTCACGCGAAGCTAGACATCCAATCAGCGTATAAAAGGTGACCCACCGCGCTCATTTCTTTAATCGGAGTGACGAGGTTATCTCTGTAGTTGACATCCTGATTTTTGACCGATCTCGGTAAACTTTGACGACGCTCTAAAACACATTTTTTATCACATAAAAACATGATGGCAAAAGCGCACCTGTTTGCTTTTGCATTGCTAGTCTTTGTTAGAATCTCCTTCCTGAAAGTACAACAAATTGTCCGAATCTGAACACAAAGCAAAGGAAACAAAATGTTGAAGCAACGAAAACTGATGGCTGGCAGAAAGAAATATGCGCGCGCAAAAATTATACCGTATGCATTTTGAAATTGCGCGCTGGAGTCCTACAGCGAAGTAGGTCAACTGCATTGCGGTCGGCGTAGCGTGAGAATGACGAGTTGTCCAGTCCTTTTGCTGGTCATTCTTCAGAAGGAACGAACTTTGCGCTTTGACGCGACTGAATTTGCATAAAACACTTCCAAATGGATAGATTATGTTATGCTTGCGCGATGAACTCGATGAAATCACGAATTATTTATTGTTTCTGTTCTCAGCCGTGCAATGTTGCTTGCTTTCAGAGTGTATTGGCTCCGAACGAGCTGCGGACTTTGGTGATTTGTGTGGTTTAATAAAGGGGTCCAAAATGGCGCAAATGCTGCCTATCAAGTTTCAAGAACACCTTTCGGTGAGTGTCTACATAGTTAAAAATCGTGCTTTAGTTGGTGACAGTCGGTGTGCAGCCGAACAATATCGGCTTCGCCACAGTCACGATGGAGTCGGACAAGTTCATTGTCGTCAGCGAGAAAGTCGGAGAGACCAAGCAGGTGAAAGATTTTACAACTTTTTATTCTTTCGTCTCTTTTCTCGTAATTAATAGTACAAAATTGTTTTTCAGGTTGTGATCATCGACCTGGCGAACCCTCAGAATCCAATGAGGCGGCCGATTTCAGCGGACTCGGTCATCAACCATCCCACAGAGAAGATTCTTGCTCTGAAATGTGTGTTGCGAAACCGTCTTCTGTATGAGTCACCGTTTAAGCCGGCAAGACGCTCCAAATATTCGATATGGAGAAAAAAGCGAAGGTCAAGTCTCATCAGAATGTCGAAGATGTCACCTTCTGGAAATGGATCAACGACAAAACTATCGCGCTGGTCACTGAGACGGCCGTCTATCATTGGAGCATCGAAGGTGCCTTTGATATTATCTTTGTTTTACTTCTGTGCAGGCACGAGCGAGCCGCAGAAGATGTTTGACCGTCACGGAAATCTCGCTGGAGCCCAGATTATTAATTATCGCACGGATGCGGATGTCAAGTGGCTACTTCTTATTGGCATCGCCGCCAAGGTACGATTTTTGTCCAGAAAAGAGTATCCCGTTTCCAGGAGACTCGAGTGACTGGCTCAATGCAGTTGTACAGTGTCGAACGTCGTGTTTCCCAACCCATCGAAGGACACGCGGCGTGCTTCGTTCGATTCAAGGTAGAAGGAAATCCGCAGCCTTCGAATCTTTTCTGCTTCTCCGTTCGCAATGACGCTGGCGGAAAGGTTTGCGCACGCAGCTTCTTCAGTTTCGTTTCAGTTGCACATCATCGAGGTCGGCACACCACCAACGGGCAACCAACCGTTCGTTAAGAAGGCTGTTGATGTGACGTATTCTGCGGAGGCCGCCAGTGACTTCCCAGTGGCCATGCAGGTGAGACTAGGCAGGCATTCCTGTCTCTGTTTGTAATGAACACCACGTGGGAGTTTGTTTATCGTTGCACATTTGCAGGCTTCATCGAAGCATGGCATTGTCTATCTCGTGACAAAGTACGGCTTCGTTCACCTTTATGACATCGAAACGGGCGCCCGAATCTACACGAACCGCATCTCAAACGACACAATCTTTGTTACAACTGAATACACGCCAACTAGTGGAATCATGGGTGTGAATCGGAAAGGACAGGTCTGTTCACGCGCACGATGCAATCTTGCAGGTTCTCTCTGTGTCCATTGATGAGCAAACGATGATCCCGTACGTCACGCAACAACTTCAGAACCCCGATCTTGCACTGAAGTTGGCTGTCCGTTGTGACTTGCCTGGTGCAGAGGAACTCTTTGTTCGCAAGTTCAATCTGCTCTTTGGCAACGGCAACTTTTCTGAAGCAGCAAAGGTTGCTGCGACGGCGCCACAGGTAATCCGGAACTGTGAAGCTCTAAGCTTTATCATCCAGGGCATTCTGCGTACGCCAGCAACGATTCAACGATTTCAACAGTGTCAGGCTCCTCCTGGAGGACAGCCGTCGCCACTGCTTCAATACTTCTCTATCCTGCTGGATTCAGGAAAGCTTAATAAGGTAATATTAAAAACCTTGCTTACTATGAATTGGATTTTCAGTATGAAACCTTGGAATTGTGCCGCCCCGTGCTCGCACAGGGTCGCAAGCAGCTTCTTGAGAAGTGGCTCACAGATCAAAAGCTTGAGTGCAGTGAGGAACTTGGAGATCTAGTTCGCCCTTACGATGTGAATCTCGCTCTTTCTGTGTACCTTCGAGGAAATGTTCCGCATAAGGTTTCGTTTGATTTGTTTAGGGGAAGGTAATTGTATAGGTCGTCCAATGCTTCGCTGAGACGGGTCAATTCGACAAAATTATTCTATACGCCAAGCGCGTGAACTTCGAACCAGATTACCTCTTCCAATTGCGTCAAGTGCTGAGATCAAATCCGGACATGGGAGCGAAGTTCGCCCAGATGCTGGTCACGGAAGGAGGTGGAGAACCCTTGGCAGATATCAATCAGGTTAGGGGAAACACTCAGAGAGACATTCTCCTAGATAATCGACTGTTTCGCAGAGGTGCAAGCAGTCCAACCATGCACAGCCTTCCTCCTCGAAGTTCTAAAGGATAACAAGGAAAGTGAAGGTCACTTGCAAACTCGGCTTCTTGAAATGAATCTGCTCGCCGCTCCTCAGGTTTCTTTGATTTCGTACGTGAATACGGTTGTACAGGTTGCGGATGCCATTTTGGCGAACAAGATGTTCTCGCATTATGATCGCGTGCAGATCGGGCAATTGTGTGAAAAGGCCGGTCTGCTTCAAAGGGCCTTGGAGCATTTCACGGATCTCTATGACATCAAAAGGACAGTTGTTCACACGACCCACTTCAAGCCCGAGGTTTTTCTTTAACATATATATTGACGGTCTTCAGTTCCTCGTCAACTACTTCGGTTCGTTGTCTGTTGATGACTCGCTCGAATGTCTGAAGGCCATGCTGCAAGCAAACATTCGGCAGAACCTTCAAGTCAGTTTACGTTATTTTTACACACGAAAGCTTCAAGGTTGTTGTTCAAATTGCATCGAAATACCACGAACAGCTGGGCACTCAAGCTTTGATCGACCTTTTCGAGAGCTTCAAGAGTTATGAAGGACTCTTTTACTTCCTCGGAGCCATAGTCAACTTCTCTCAAGATCCAGAAGTACACTTCAAATACATTCAAGCTGCTACTCGCACGTCTCAAAACAAAGAAGTGGAAAGGATTTGCCGCGAGAGCAACTGCTATGATCCGGAGCGCGTCAAGAACTACCTCAAGGAGGCGAAGCTTACCGATCAGGTTCGTCATTAAGCTTAAAAAGTATCCTTTAGCTGCCACTCATCATTGTGTGCGATCGTCACAACATGGTCCACGATCTGGTCCTCTATCTCTACAGAAATCAACTCCAGAAGTACATCGAAGTCTTTGTTCAGAAGGTTTCTCATTTCTGACATTCTTAAGGTTTTGACAGGTGAACCCTGCTCGGCTACCGCAAGTTGTTGGCGGGCTGCTCGACGTTGACTGCAGCGAGGACGCCATCAAGCAACTGATCATGAACACGCGCACCAAGTTCGACATCGACGAGCTCGTCGAGGAAGTGGAGAAGCGAAATCGTCTCAAGCTTTTGGCCCACTGGCTGGAATCGCGCGTGCAAGAGGGCGCGGTCGATGCTGCAACACACAATGCGCTCGCGAAGATTTATATCGATGCGAACAACAATCCAGACAGGTACACTCAAATCCTAATCAGTTCACCGTGGTTTAGATTCCTCCGCGAGAATCCTTACTACGACAGTCGCGTTGTGGGTCGTTATTGTGAAAAGCGCGATCCTCATTTCGCTTTCCTTGCTTATGAACGAGGCCAGTGTGACCAGGAACTCATCAACGTTAGTTCATTAGTCGCTTGAGATATACAATTTGGTGCAGGTATGCAACGAGAACTCGCTCTTCAAAAATCTTGCTCGCTATCTTGTCCGTCGCCGCGACAACGCGCTCTGGGACCAGGTCCTTCAGGAGGATAATGTCTACAGGTCGCACCTCGTCTTTTTTGTCACGTAGTACTTGTGCAGGCGTCAACTTATTGACCAAGTGGTGCAAACGGCGCTCTCGGAAACTCAAGACCCCGAAGACATTTCGGCGACCGTGAAAGCCTTCATGGCTGCGGATCTTCCAAATGAGCTTATTGAACTTCTTGAAAAGATTGTCTTGGACAACTCCGCTTTCTCCGAGCACAGGAACCTTCAGAATCTTCTTATTCTCACGGCTATCAAGGTTTGTTGTTTGCTCATTTGATGACTTTGCAGGCTGACCGTTCACGCGTCATGGAGTATATTCAAAAGTTGGACAACTACGATGCACCAGACATTGCGAACATCGCAATCTCTTCCTCGCTCTATGAAGAAGCGTTTGCTATTTTCAAGAAGTTTGACGTGAACACATCTGCCATTCAGGTTCGTTCGAAGAAGTCAAGTTCAATCAAAATCTTAGGTTCTCATCGATAACGTGCAAAATCTTGATCGTGCCTACGAATTTGCTGAGCGTTGCAATGAGCCATCCGTTTGGGCGTCTCTCGCCAAAGCCCAACTGAAGGCGGGTCTCGTGAAGGAATCCGTTGACTCCTTCATCAAGGCTGATGATCCTGGAGCCTATATGGAAGTTGTGCAGAAATGCGCTGAGACTGGTAAGTTAAATATATCTGGACTTGTAGCCTTTCGTTTTAAGATCACTGGGAAGATCTCGTTCGTTACCTCCAGATGGCTCGCAAGAAGTCTCGTGAATCTTACATTGAAACTGAACTCGTTTTCGCTTACGCCAAAACTGGTCGCCTCACTGAGTTGGAAGAGTTCATCTCTGGACCCAATCATGCCCAAATCCAGCAGGTATGCAAATGAAGATCATACTCATAGACGCTCTAGGTTGGTGACCGCTGCTTCGATGCTGGAATGTTCGAACCAGCCAAAATCCTGTTCAACAGTATCTCGAACTTTGCCAAGCTGGCCGTTACGCTTGTGCGTCTTGGTGAGTATCAAGGAGCCGTTGATGCCGCGAGGAAAGCGAACTCGACGAAGACTTGGAAGCAGGTTTTGCATAACTTTTGAATTTAAACCTATCAGGTGTGCTTTGCTTGCGTGGATAAGCAAGAATTCCGTCTGGCCCAAATGTGCGGTCTCCACATTGTCGTTCATGCCGATGAACTTGAAGAACTCAACAACTATTACCAGGCAACATTGCTATGTCTTTCCTGCAATGTCTCTTTAGGAACGCGGACACTTCGAGGAGCTAATTAGTCTCTTGGAAGCGGCTCTTGGACTTGAGCGTGCACACATGGGAATGTTCACCGAGCTGGCCATTTTGTACTCGAAGTACAAGCCGGAAAAGATGCGCGAGCATCTCGAACTATTCTGGTCCCGCGTCAACATCCCGAAGGTGATAGTGCTTAAATTTCTAACTCGCTTCTAGGTGCTGCGAGCAGCAGAGCAGGCGCACTTGTGGTCGGAGCTTGTCTTCCTCTATGACAAGTACGAGGAGTATGACAACGCCGCTCTCACAATGATGAAGCATCCAACCGAGAGCTGGAGAGAACAGCACTTCAAGGAGGTCATCTCGAAGGTGTGTCATTTTATTTGATGATAAAATAAAGAGAAAATAGCAATTTAAAATACTAAGTGTGATTTCAGGTGGCCAATGTGGAGCTCTACTTCAAGGCGATGCAGTTCTACCTCGACTACAAGCCTCTTCTGCTTAATGATCTGCTCGTTGTTCTGTCGCCACGACTCGATCATTCGCGCACCGTGCAATTCTTCGCGAAGCTCAATCAGATCCCACTCATCAAGCCGTATCTGCGCCAGGTGCAGGGTCAGAACAACAAGGCCATCAACGAAGCCCTTAACAACCTTCTTATCGAAGAAGAGGATGCAGCTGGATTGAGGTTCCACTTTTTCTGCACAGAATCATCTTGCTTCAAGGGCATCGATTGATGCTTACAATAACTTCGACAACATTCAACTGGCGCAGCAACTTGAGAATCACCCGCTCGTGGAATTCCGTCGGATTTCCGCCTACCTCTTCAAAGGTAACAACCGATGGAAGCAGAGCATCGAATTGTGCAAGAGAGACCGTCTATACAAGGTTTTATTTCGTGCAAAAATGACTCTCTTAGGACGCTATGGAATATGCCGCTGAGTCTCGCTCCCCTGAGTTGGCAGAGGAGTTGCTCTCCTTCTTCCTCGATGAAAAGCTTCACGAATGTTTCGCTGCTTCGTTGTACCATTGCTACGATCTGCTTCATCCGGATGTGATCATGGAGCTCTCCTGGAAGCACGGCATTACCGACTACGCCATGCCCTACATGGTTCAAGTTCTTCGTGATTACCAGACCCGGGTAAGTTGAAAACTCTAGCAATGCTATTTGTGCGTTACAGCTTGAGAGACTCGAGCGATCCGAGGCTGATCGCAAGGAAGGAGCAGAGCAGCGACAGCAGAATGGCTCCATGAGTAAGTGTGGTCTTTTTTCAGCAAAGAGTTGTTTTCAGTTGAGCCGCAGCTGATGCTCACCTATGGAGCTCCCGCGGTGGGACCCTATGGAGTTCCTGGAGTCCCAGGAGTGCCACCAAACCCTCTGGGATATGGAGCACCGCCAGGTCCGGCATACGGTGGTTTTCCGCCGCATCAAGGCTTCCCTCCAATGTAAGATACATGACAATGGTACTGGGCAGAATCTCTTCCTCTCCATTGTGCACATACCTTTGCTTTTTATTTCTGTTTCGTGAAGATTCCACTATTTATTGTCTCATGAATATTTATTTATTTACTCGTTTGTGGATGGTTTCAAGGTTAGTGCTAATATTGGAAGAAAGAAGTATCGTCTGTGCATTGCCGTTTTAGAATGTTTATGTTTTATGAAGATAAAGTTCGTATCGAGGGTGCTAAACAAAGCAATGCTGTAGGAGCGAACAGTTTCAGTCTGGTATCTACGGAAAAGTCGGGAACTGAATACAACGATGAGCAGATGATTCGGCTAGGATGGCGATATGTAAGAAGAGGGCTGCATTCGAGAGCGGCGAAGATTGGAGATCGCAACTTGGAGCTTCGCACAGGAGATCTTGCTCGTTTTGCCGATGGGGCAGTCCTTGCGTCGTCGGCCTCGACATCGGTTCGTGTCAAACTTGGAACCATGTTCAGGTTTTGGCTACCTGTGTAGGTACAAAAGGGGCCGAGTCCCCGTCCGATTTCTTGCCCTTGACGGTAGATTTCCGTCAATCAGCTGCAGCTCTTGGACGGATTCCGACAACGCGACTTCGTCGTGAGCTTCAAAGTGATGCTGAGATACTCGCCGCACGCGCTATCGACCGCAGTATTCGACCTCTCTTCCACAAATTATGGAGACGAGAGACACAGGTAAGGTGTTGACGACAGTTGACACGATGATGTTTTAGGTGGTCTGCAAGCCGATGCAAGTCGACGATGATGGCGACGTCCTTGTTCTCGCTCTCAATGCCACATCCGCCGCCCTTCGACTATCGCCAATTCCATTCGAACAACCTCTTGCTGCAGTGCGAGTCGCACGAGTTGGTAAACAGGTGAGCTGCACTCGTGATGAAGAGCTCGACGCAGTTGATACTCAATCCCTCACGACGAGTCCTCAAGGAGTGCGAACTGGACTTACTTGTTGCCGGCACTGGTTCCAAACGACTTTTAATGTTGGAAATGGACGGCCAGCAGATTCCTTTCGATGTATTTTGCCTTTTCCTCTATTCCTTCTTCTGTAGGAGCTCGAACGGGCAATAGATCTGGCTCTGGAAGGCTGCGACAACGTGAATCGAATGATCTCTGACCTTGTAGATGAGGCAGGAAAAGAGAAGATTCAGGCTTGTTCCAAGAAGAGAAACTCAACTTGTCATTTAGTTGGAAGAAGTGGAGAAAGACGAGGATCTCTGGACACAATTGACTACTCTTGCCGAGGACCGTCTTCACTATGTCTTCACTGACTCGTCCTTAGATAAGGTGCTCGAATTTCGATTACAAGCACCGTTGGTTAAAGATAGCTCGCGATGATGCGATCTCAGAAATACGAAAGGATGTTACCGAGAATCTCGAATCGCGATGGAGCAGTAATGTTGTGAGCGAGGCCTTCAGTAAATTCACAAAGAAGACACTTCGGTAAGAGCTTGCGTGGATGTGCTGATGATGTGGAAATTGAAGAGACCTGACTCTTGATTCTCGAGTGCGCTGTGATGGTCGTCGTCCCGAAGACTTTCGTCCAATAAGTTGTCAAGTGGATGTATTCGATAAGCTTCACGGCTCGGCACTATTTCAGCGGGGACAGACACAGGTCATCTTTGTCTTCCTCTCAACTTTTCGCTTTTAGGTCCTCGGCACGGTGACCTTTGATACGTTGTCTGCTGCGTTCCACCCCGATGCCGTGGCGCAGCTTCTCGGTGCTCAAAGAAAGAAGACGTTTATGTTGCACTACGAATTTCCTCAGTTCGCGACAAACGATGTAGGGCGACCCGGCTCACAAGCGAATCGCCGTGAACTTGGTCATGGAAATCTAGCCGAGAAGGCGCTGAAGCCTGTTTTGCCCCTGGATTTCCCCTTTAGTATTCGTCTTTCGTGTCAGGTTTCTTCCTGCTTCACTATCACTTCCATTTCTAAGGTCTTGGAATCGAATGGTTCCTCTTCAATGGCGTCTGCATGTGTTGGCTCTCTCGCGCTTGGCGATGCAGGCGTCAAGTTGAAAGCGCCCGTGGCAGGAGTCGCCATGGGACTTCTGACGAAAGAGGCTTGGACAGGCGAAGAGAAAGACACGCATCTCGTGCTCACTGACATCCTCGGCATTGAAGACTATGCTGGCGACATGGACTTCAAAATGGCCGGTGAGTCGCTGGCCAAGTGAGACAAGGCATAGGCACGCGAGACGGCTTCACGGCCATGCAACTCGATTTGAAGCTTGCAAGTGGACTGCCAAGACAAGTCGTCAGTGAGACGCTCGAAAAGGGTGGCAGAGGAATCTCGCACGTGCTCGACTGCATGCAGCGAGTGCAGAGCTCGCCACGTGCCGAATTCAAGTCCACAGTGCCCGTTGTCGAGAGTCTTCCACTAACCATCTACAAGCGTCATGCGCTCTTCAGAGCTGGAGGATACAACGCGAAGCAAGTCGAAGCCGAGACTGGAGTTCAGGTTGTCTCCTTCTCCTTCGCTTATCTTGTCGACGTATTTAGGTACAAGCTGAGGATGAGGGTGTGTGTCTCACTGCCCCTAACAGAGATGCTCTCAACGAAGCAAAACGATTTTTGGAAAAGTAAGACATTTTATCCTCGACGTTTGATTATCAATCAGGCTTCTATCGGAGGGCGATGACGAGGAACGCCCATTTGGACAGATGCTTCACGCGGAAATTGTTGAAATCGTCGAAAAAGGCGTGTTCGTTGTCACAAGGTAGTCCAATTGCAAAGTCTTCAATGTTTTTTGCAGAAAGGGTGGAACAAAAATGTTTATCTCAAATGGGAACCTCGATTCCAGACCAGTTTCACATGCAAGCGCTCTCAATCTCAAGGCAAGTTTCTCAATTTCCTGAAATCCACTATCTAGGTGGGAGATAAATTGACCGTGCAGTACCTCGGAAGAGACCCAACAACGGGTCAACATCGTCTCTCAAGGAAGGCCATGATGACAACAGCTCCCCGGGTAAAGGACAACCTCAGGAACTAGTCGCTCTAGATATCCCTATCCCATGTTTCATGTCTCACTCATGTGCCGGTATTAAACTGTGTAATGAACTTGTTTCCAACAACTCTTTTTATCAGAAAAACGAACAAGACACGATCAGCGAGGCTTACTTCAGCTTCTTCTTGATGCGGAGATCGTTCGAGTGTCCGCACTTCTTCTTGCGGCAGTTCGTGGCACGCGGCGGGAGGCGCGCGTAGCACTTGCGGCAGATCTGCTTGTCACAGTTATACTTCTGGGCGAGCATGCGAAGCGACGGCTCGATGATTCCTGCCAAGATTAACTCGAAACAACAACACGAACTAACCACCACGAAGGCGAAGGACGAGGTGGAGAGTTGACTCCTTCTGGATGTTGTAATCCGACAGCGTGCGTCCATCCTCGAGCTGCTTTCCTGTAGCAAGAGCGCATTAGTAAAGGAAGAAATTTTGCGCATTAGCCAATTTTAAGACAAGTATTCACCAGCGAAGATGAGACGCTGCTGGTCCGGCGGAATTCCTTCCTTGTCCTGGATCTTTGCCTTCACATTTTCGATCGTGTCCGAGGCTTCCACCTCGAGCGTGATGGTCTTTCCAGTCAAAGTCTTCACAAAGATTTGCATGACTAAAACAGAGGTTTTAAATTGTGTAAGGGCAGCAATAAAACAACGAAACAAACGCGAAATGGTAGACGCGCTGATATTTATAACGTGCAGCTTTGAAACAAAGCAAACGAAGCCAGAAACTTGCTAAAACTCGCCACTTAGGCCGTCCTGTCCGTGTCAGTGCGAAACGAGAGCTAGCACTGCTGGCAGGTCCTGGCGCGACGATACCGTATAATGGCGGCAATTTGAAAATCACGCGGAATATTTTCGTTCCGACTGCGTTTCGCGCGATCGCGGGCAAGCTTTGTCGTTGCTGTTTCTGCGTCTCCATTGTTTCTGTTTCGTGCTCGTGTGCTGACTTATAAACTTTCCTTTCTAGTATTGAAAAAATGGCCGACGATTACCTCAAAGTCAAGAAAGGCTCGTTGAAGCTAAAGGGCAACAAGTCATTGTAAGCTTCTTTCTGAAATTGCAATACTCATTTTTGTCTTTAAAGATTCAAAGCGGACAAATCGAAGAACAAATCCAAAAGCGGCGAGTCCTCTAACACAGACGCAGATGCTGTCGATCACGGTACAGCTGAATGTCCACAACGGTTTATGTGTCAGGTGGTTGGCGCCGAATTGAAGACGAAGTCTACTTGGAAGGTGGCTTCAACATCGCTCTCGAAACGTCTGACGGTTCGAGATGTTATTTGGCCGCTATGGACAATGGAAAGTTTACACTTGGTAAGCGCATATCTTATTATAATCCCGTTATCATTAGGCGGACCACATCCAGAAGGTGACGGACCAGCTCCAGAAGAAATCTTTGCGTTGATCAAAACACCGGATGAGTCAAAAATCAGGTTGAGTCGTTTAGCTACTAAAACGCTGTCTAGTATGAAGACTGGCTACGGTAAATATATCGGTGTGAATGCCGAAGGGCAACTTGTGGCAACAGCAGAGGCGATCGGCACGAGGGAGAGATTCATTCCAGTATTTCAAGAGGTTTTTCATTCATTCAGCAATAGTTTTTCTTTGTTTAGGGCAAGTCAGCCCTTCAAGCAGTATGCAATCCGCTTTTTCTAAGTCTCCGTCCTGATCGTGAGGGGTATATCTTTGTTGGTAGTCGAACGGTTGGTCCGGATGAAATTCTCAACGTGAGTTTCGTTTCGTTTTCGTATTTTTGTAATTTAGATTCGAACGGACGCCGTTAAGAAGGGACCAGTTGACTGGCGTTCTGAAGAGGATAAGAAGAAAGCAAAGGATTGCGAAACTGCCTACGTGTAAGTGAAACTGGTTTTGCCTCCTACGCATAACTATAGGAAGATGTATCAGCACTCGAAGGTCCAGTTGAAAGGTCGACACATCGCCATCGACGTCGACGACAAAC
>JAQIXL010000146.1:0-48868 GCA_034700245.1 Poikilolaimus oxycercus
CCACTAACATGCTGAATTTTCCCACGTACAAACCTAGATCGAGGGTTTCTCTATCGATTGATGGTAAAACATGGGCATCTAGCAAAAGAAACGAATGACGGCAGCCCTGCACGAGATAGGGGTTGAGAAAGGGCGAAAAAGGCAAAATGGCACTGAACGTTTCTAAATCCTGGGGAAAGTGTTCAATTTTTCCACGTAGAAACATGGAGCGGATGCTAAGGATCCGATTGATACCAAAAACTAGCAGGCAACTAAAGAAAATATGAAAGAGCGCCCTGCACAAGATGAGGAATCAATAAGTGGTAGCAGTGCGCCTCACATGTGACCCCCAATGACCCACTCGTCAGCTTTTTCTGAAATCTGACAACGTAGAGACTCAGAGCGGATGTAGACGAAGGTTTCTACGTGGAGACATTCCTTGTTATGAAAGGAAAATGGACACAACAGCCCTTGTTGAAACAAGCCAGTTCAAGAAGCGTAATTTTTCGGTCCGTTTTTCCGACGTTCCGATAGATCAAACTGAATTATTGGCTGCGTTTGACTTCCACTGCATTGAGGCACCTGTGGCAAGAATAGCCATAGACACAATCTAATAAACATCATAGTTAGTCACACGACCACAAAAGTTTCAATGCTTACAACTGACGAACAATGTGAGTCATGAGAAGCTCAATGTTGTCTTCCTTGAACTTCTTGCACACTTTCATGTCCAAGACCTTCAGTTCTTCTTTGTTCATCATCTTGAGAGTCGCACTGAAGAGCTTCTTGATGTTGTAGGCGTTTGCCCAGTGAAGGACTTGTTGTTTCTCCTTCGACGACTTGTCCTTCATCTCCAACAAGAAGCTTTCAACCGATGAGATAAGCTCATCATTCTGGAAGCGATCGGCCAGAACGAGAAGCGCATCCAGTTTCTTGAAGGTGAATGGACGACTCGTCATCGGGTAGATGCAGCAGAGGTATTCGACGAAATCCCTCTGCTTCACGCCGCTCAGCCTCACAACATCTTCGCCATTCTCCTTGAAATCTCCGTAGAAGAGAGTGCGGAAGAAAGGCGAGCTCATAGCCAAGATGTTCTTGTGGACGAAGACCTCCTTCTTTCCATCGTCCTCGAGCACGATCTTGCAATCACTAAGCTTCTCCTTTGCCGCCGTAACATTCACGAAGTGACCCGGGCAGCCGTTGAAGATGGACATGACAAGCTTGACGTCGCAGTGCTCCATTACTGTGAAGGCGAAAAGTTTCACCGTGTCATCTTGAAGATAAATCGGTCCACTAGTCGCCGTGCCCTTCGTGGCTCCGCCAATGAGAGTGTAGTCCACGCGAACTTCCTTCAGTTCGATTTCGAATCCGGGCGTCATCGTCTTCTTGCTTGCATCATTCAGGTCCATGTAAACGGCGAAGAACTCCGCGTTCTCGACCTTGAGAGCGTCCAGATGAAAGTTGAGTCCTCCGGCGGCGAAATCCGGCTTGTCGATGCGTGATTTCTTGACGCCGTCGACCGTCTCGTAGAGAATATTGAAGGAGATATTCTTCTCAAAGACGTTTGCCATCGTTGAAGCAGCGACGTCTGCAAGGCGCAATTTCACACAAATCATCGAGAACGCGAAGAAATTGAAGATGTTTCAACGCGTTTCGGAACAAATTTCAATCCAATCGTCGATCTCAACACTGATTATTGCGCTTACAGTCTGATTAAGCCACATGGAACCTATGCTTTCACGTGTTAGAAACAGCAAAACGGGAAACGGACAGAGAGCGAAAAGAATCGAATCGAAGGAGAATGGTCAACGCTTCACACAATGCGCGCGCGCCAATTTCAGCAATCGCCAAGAAGTTTTCGCTACGGGACCTAAAGGTTCATTAGGTCAAGCACAGGTCAACCCAAAACGAGCCGGAGACAAAGATGCACTGTTCGTTGACGAATGAAAGCAGACTCGTTCCTCCGACAACGCCAGATCGAATCAGTACACATACTCCAATGAAGAGGAAACGATATGCTCAACGACATCCACGTCTTCGCTGAGAATTGTCAAGTCTTCCAGGGAATATTTATTCATCTTCACCATTGCAAAGCCAAAGGAAGAAGAACCTAACCATAACAATTCACGGCACTATTTATTCTCGACAGCAAATAGAGCAAAGTCAAGTACACAGTCATGAGAACTAAACGCTCTTATCACGAAGATATGTAATAAGAATAAGAAGACTCTCCTTGTTGAACTCGATGCACGCCGCAGGCTCCAGTTTCTTCAAATCCGTCTTGTCCATCGTCTCGAGAGTCTGTTGGAAGAGCGTTGGCATGTGATAGGTGTCTGCCCAGCGAAGAACTTGCAGCTTCTCCTCCGATGTCTTGTCCGTCTTCTCCGCCACAAACTTCACAATTGTTGAGATCAAGTAGTCGTTCTGGAATCGATCTGCTTGACACATCAGCGATTCGATCCTCGAAAAAGTGAGAGGAAGGTTCGGTGGCGGGTAGACACAGCACAGATATTCCAGAAAGTTCATCTGCTTGACGATGCTCAGCTTCACAACATCTTCATCCTTCTCCTTGAAGTCTCCAAAGAAGAGCGTGTGGAAGAAAGGCGAACTCAGAGCGAGAATGTTCTTGAGGACGTAGACGGGCTTGTCCTCATCGTCAGTCAGAATGATCTTGCAGTCGCTCAACTTCTGCTTCGCCACCTCGGCATCGACGAAATGAGGAGGACAGGGGAAAATGTTACGGAAATTGAACTCCAAGTCGAACACAAAGTTAAAGATTGGAATGTTAAAACAAATAGACGAGAAAGGCTTCGCATTCACGATCAAGCCTTTCCTTTCAATAGGACCCATGCCATTATTCCAAGTGCAGCGCGATGTTACTTCGATTTCGAACCAGGAGCCAACACCGCCAGGCTCGACTTCGCCAACTGCACCCAAACGGCACTGACATTACCATCCTGTGTAGTCGTGACTTGAAACAGGAGAAAGCCCAACGAGAATTCGCGAACTTCGATGCGCGGAATCTTCTTTCCTTCAATTTCATCCCAATGAACGTCGAAGGAAAGCTTCTTCTTGAAGACGCTCGTCGTCGTGAGGTCGAAGCCGGCCAACGTCGTCTCTGCAAAAACAACTTACAATTAGCAATCTTTCCAAGGCAAAACGACACTAGAGCAAGTACTGCAAGAGCAAAGTCTCAAACCTGTCATTTCTTCGCGAACGATGACGGATTTCGCCTGCTCGCCTTCCTTCAAGCTGAAAATAAACCTTTACCTTTCTGTCACCACAAATTTCTTCAACAACGTGAACAGAAAGCGCACAGATATCGACAACGCCAGCCACATTCTTTCATCAAAGCCTCAAACCAACTACGAGACGTTTATTCTTCGCCAGATCTGGCAATTCAAAGGCAAGAAACAAGAATGTGGAAAGTGAAACATCTCACATCAGACCATAGATACGAGCAATAAACAACTCGGCATTTTCCTTCTTGAGCTCCAGGCACATCTTCGGTGTCAACGTCTTCATTTCCACCTTGTCCACCGTCTTGAGGGTGGCACGAAAGAGCGCCGACATATTGTAGGCGTCACTCAAGATGAGCGTCAAGCGCTTCTCGGCCCAAGTTTTGTCCTTCTTCTCCGCCATGAACTTCTCGATTGACGCCATAAGTTTATCGTTCTGGAATCGGTCCGCCAGTAGCAGAAGAATTTCGAGCCTCTTGTAGGCAAACGGACGGAATGGAGGCGGATAGACGCAGAACAAATATTCCAAGAAAGCCATCTCCTTCACGCCACGCAGGGTCACCACAACTTGATCTTTCTCCTTGAAATCACCGAAGAACATCGTTCTGAAGAATGGCGAGCTTAGAGCAAGAATGTCCTTGTTCACGAAGACCTCCTTGTTTCCAGCGTCGACAAGGACGAGCTTGCAGTTGCTTCGATTCTTCTCCACCAGTCCAAGATCCGTAAACTTGTTGCGATATGGAAAGACATCATCGATCTCCATGACAATCTCCGCATCGCAATGAGACTCGGAACGGTAATTGTAAAGATGTGCTGCACCTCTGCGGACAATAATCGACTGCGGCGCTTCCCACTTGAACTCATCTCCATCCTCGAAAAAAACTTTGTCGAGAACGTTGTAAACTTGAATTCGTGTCCAAACAGCAGCGGCTTCTTGCTTTCCTCGCTTAACTCCACGAACAACGCGTAAGGATACTCCTCGTCGTAACGATTTTGTGTGATCAAATTGAACCCGAAGCCACCGATTGAGAAGTCGGGCTTGACGACGCGAGGAGTCTTGATGTCGTCGATTGTCTCGTAAGCGATGTCGTAGGAAATCTTCGCCCTGAAGACATTCGCTGGTGGCATCTCCTCGTCTGTCGATATCGCTTCTGCAAGAAAAACAAATAATCATCGATCA
This sequence comes from Poikilolaimus oxycercus, assembly GCA_034700245.1. Classification (NCBI taxonomy): domain Eukaryota; kingdom Metazoa; phylum Nematoda; class Chromadorea; order Rhabditida; family Rhabditidae; genus Poikilolaimus; species Poikilolaimus oxycercus. The sequence continues at coordinate 4,399 of JAQIXL010000146.1, forward strand.
AATATTATTCACTCTAGCAAATCAAAGCGAATGAATGAAATGACGAACCTGCCATTCTTCGACGACTTCAAGCGATTTCGCCCACTCAACTCGTCTTCTTTCAGGCTGCAATCAACCCTTTACCTTCCTAGATGCGAAACACATTTCTGAAGAGACAAAACAAACACATAAGCACAAAGAAATAGATATCCGAACGTCGGTCACATTCTTCATCAAAGCGCCGAGCGAAATTGAACAGTTTATTCTTTTCTCAAGCATTCAACAAATAACGTTTCAAATTTTCGATAATTACCAAAGGCCCCAGACACGAGCAATAAACAACTCGGCATTTTCCTTCTTGAGCTCCGTGCACATCTTCGGTGTCAACGTCTTCAGTTCCGTCTTGTCCATCGTCTTGAGGGTGGCACGAAAGAGCGCCGACATATTGAAAGCGTCACTCAGGATGAGCGTCTGACACTTCTCGAAACAAGTCTTGTCTTTCTTCTCCGCCATGAACTTCTCGATTGACGACAAGAGTTGATCGTTCTGGAATCGGTCCGCCAGTATGAGAAGAGTTTGGAGCCTCTTGAAGGCAAACGGGCGGATCGGCGGCGGATAGACGCAGCAGAGGTATTCAAGGAAAGCAATCTCCTTCACCTCACTCAACGGCACCACGTCTTGATCCTTTTCCTTGAAATCACCGAAGAGCATCGTGTTGAAGAATGGCGAACTTATGGCAAGAATGTCTTTGTTCACAAAGACCTCCTTGTTTTCGTCGTCGACCAGGACGATCTTGCAGTTGCTTCTATTTTTCTTCGCCACTGCAGCATCCATGAACTTGAGACGATATGGAAAAACATCTTCAATTTCCATGACTATCTCCGCATCGCAGTGGGCGTCAGACGTGTAAAAATAGACTGTAGCTGGGCCATTGCGAACAATAACAGGATTTGGCACAGCCCACTCAAATTTGCTACCATTCTCTTTCACGCATTTTGTCGAGAACGTTGTAAACTTGAATTCGTACCCATCCATCAGCGGCTTCTTACTTTCTTCGTTCAGCTCCATGAACAGCACGAAGAGATACTTCTCGGCGTTGCGCGTTCCCGTGGACAACTTAAAACCGAAACCACCGAGTGAGAAGTCCGGCTTGACGACACGAGGAGTCTTGACGCCGTCGATTGTCTCGTACGCAATGTCGTAGGAAATCTTCGTCTTGAAGACATTCGCCGGTGCCATCTCCTCGTCTGTCGACATCGCTTCTGCAAGAAAAATCAATTACCACCGACAGAACTAGTTCAAATCACTCTCGCAAAACCAAAGCAAATGGATGAACGGACGAACCTGTCATTCTTCGACGATTCCAAGCTGTTCTTGCCCACTTGACTCGTCTTCCTTCAGGCTGCAAACAATCCTTTGACTTTCTAGATACAAAACACATTTCTGAAGAGACAAAACAAACATACAACCACAAAGAAAATAGATATCCGAACGTCAAGTCACATTCTTCAGCAAAGCGAAGGGGGGAAGTGAACCGTTTATTCTTTTCTCAAGTCTTCAACAAATAACGTTTCAAAGTTTCGATAATTACCAAAGGCCCCAGACACGAGCAATGAACAGTTTCGCATTCTCCTTCTTGAACTTCGTGCACATCTTCGGTGTCAACGACTTCATTTCCTTCTTGTCCATCGTCTTGAGGGTGGCTCGAAAGAGCGCCGACATGTTGAAGGCATCGCTTAGGATGAGTGTTTGACGCTTCTCGGCACAATTTTTGTCCTTCTTCTCCCCCATGAACTTCTCAATCGATGTCATAAGTTCATCATTCTGGAATCGGTCCGCCAAAATCAGAATAGTTTTAAGCCTCTTGAAGGCGAATGGACGGTTCGGTGGCGGATAGACGCAGCAGAGGTATTCAAGGAAGGCCATCTCCTTCACGCCACTCAGGGTCACCGCATCTTGATCTTTTTCCTTGAAATCGCCAAAGAACATCGTCTTGAAGAATGGCGAGCTCATAGCAAGAATGTCCTTGTTCACGAAGACCTCCTTGTTTTCGTCGTCAACAAGGACGATCTTGCAGTTGCTTCGGTTCTTCTCCACCAGTCCAGAGTCCATGAACTTGTTGCGATATGGAAAGACGTCCTCGATCTCCATGACTACCTCCGCATCGCAATGAGTCTCGGAATTGTAACTGTAAACGGGCGCCGAACCCTTGCGCACGATAATCGGATCTGGCACTGCCCACTCCAATTGTTCTCCATCCTCGGTCACGAACTTTGTCGAGAACGTTGTAAACTTGAATTCGTATCCATCCAACAGAGGCTTCTTGCTTTCTTCGTTCAGCTTGATGAACAACGCGTAACGATAGTCGTCGTTGTGGCGACTTTCTGTGAACAAATGGAACCCGAAGCCACCGATTGAGAAGTCCGGCTTGACGACGCGAGGAGTCTTGACACCGTTGATCGTCTCGTAAGCAATGCCATAAGAAATCTTCGCCTTGAAGACATTCGCCGGTGGCACCTCCTCATCTGTAGACACTTCGTCGTCCGTCGACACCTCTTCGTCTGTCGACACCTCCTCGTCGGTTGACATCTCCTCGTCCGTCGACATCGCTTCTGTAAGAAAAACAAATTATCACTGACAGAAGCACGCTGAAAATAATTTCACACGATCAAAGCGAATGGATGAAATGACTAACGTGTCACTCTTCGACGATTCCAAGCAGACTTCGCCCACTCGACTCGTATTCCTTCAAGCTGCAAACACACCTTGATCTTTCCAGATACGAAACAGTTCTATGAGGCAACGTAAACATAAAGAAAATCGATATCCGAACGTCAAACACATTCTTCATCAAAGCGAAGAGGGTAAGTGAACATTTACTCTTCGCCGTCAAGACAATGAGAAAACAAATGCCATGCAACCACCGAAACCGTAACATTTCACAGTAGACCATAGATGTGAGCAATGAAGAGTTCGACATTGTCCGGCTTGAAAGTCTTGCTCATCGCCGGTGCCAGAGCTTTCACTTCGATCTTGTCCATCGCCTGGAGAGTGGCACGGAAGACGTCTGGCATATTGTAGGCATCGCTCAAGATGAGCGCCTGGCACTTCTCATCACCAGTCCCGTCCTTATTCTCCACCATGAACTTCTTGATCGATGCCAAAAGTTGATCGTTCTGGAATCGATCCGCCAAAATCAGAAGAATTTCCAGCCTCTTGAAGGCAAGCGGACGATTCGGTGGAGGATAGACGCAGGACAGATATTCCAAGAAAGCTGTCTCCTTCACGCCACGCAGGGTCACCACATCTTGATCTTTCTCCTTGAAATCGCCGAAGAACATCGTCTTGAAGAATGGCGAGCTCGTGGCGAGAATGTCCTTGTTCACGAACACCTCCATGTTTTCGTCGTCAACCAAGACGACCTTGCAGTTACTTCGATTCTTCTTCGCCACTTCAGCATCCGTGAACTTGTTGCGATATGGAAAAATATCGGCAATTTCCATGACTATCTCCGCGTCGCAGTGGGTTTCGGACTTGTAACCGTAGACGAACGCAGCTTCCTTGCGCACAACAATCGGTTTTGGCACAGCCCACTCGAATTTGTTTCCATCCTCGTTAACGAACTTTGTCGAAAACGTTGTAAACTTGAATTCGTATCCATCCAACAGCCACTTCACGCTTTCTCTATTCAGCTCGATATACAAGACGTAGGGATGCTCCTTGTCGTTGCGAGTTTCAGTGATCAAATTGAAGTAGAAGCCACCGATTGAAAAGTCCGGCTTGACGACGCGAGGAGTCTTGATGCCGTCGATTGTCTTGTAAGCAATATCGTAGGAAATCTTCGCCTTGAAGACATTCGCCGGTGGCATCTCCTCGTCCGTCGACATCGATTCTGCAAGAAAACCTAATTATCGTCGATCAAAAATATTCACTCTAGCAAAGAAAAGCGAATGAATGAAATGACAAACCTGCCATTCTTCGACGATTCCGAGCAGATTTCGCCCACTCGACTCGACTTCTTTCAGGCTGCAAAAACCATTTACCTTTCTAGATACGAAACAGTTCTATGAGACAACGTAAACATAAAGAAAATCGATATCCGAACGGCAATCACATTCTTCATCAAAGCGAAGAGGGTAAGTGAACATTTATTCTTCTCTCGAGCCGTCAAGACAATGAGAAAACAAATACCTTGCAACCACCGAAAGCATAACATTTCACAATAAACCATAGATATGAGCAACGAAAAGTTCGACATTCTCCTTCTTGAATTCCTTGCTCATCGCCGGTGCCAGCGCTTTCACTTCAGTCTTGTTCATTGTCTGAAGAGTAGCACTGAAGACGTCTTGCATGTTGTAGGCATCGCTCAAGATGAGAGTCTGGCACTTCTCATCAGCACTCTTGTCCTTCTTTTCCATCATGAACTTCTCGATTGACGACATGAGTTGATCATTCTGAAAACGATCCGCCAGGATCAAAAGAGTTTCGAGCCTCTTGAAGGCAAACGGACGGATTGGCGGCGGATAGACACAGCAGAGATACTCGATGAAGTCCGTCTCCTTGATGTCATGAAGCGTCACCACGTCTTCATCCTTTTCCTTGAACTCGCCAAAGAAGAGCGTGTCAAAGAACGGCGAATTCATAGCAAGGATGTTCTTGTGGACGAAGACCTCCTTCTTTTCATCATCGACCAAGACAATCTTGCAATCGTTGCGGTTCTTATTCGCCACTTCTTCGTCCACAAATCGAAGACGATGAGGGAAGACATCTTTGAAGGTCATGGTAATTTCCACTTCGCAGCGTTCTTCTGCTGCAGTTGCGTAAACGTTGGCAAGCCCGCCACGCACAGCAGGAATAGCAATTGGGGTATCTCTGGTCCAGGTGATGCTCTCGCCTCCATCCAAGATTTCCTTTGATTTGAACTTCGTCACGCTGATTTCGTACCCATCGACCAGCGTCTTCATGCTAGCCCAGCTCAGTCCAATGTAAAGTCCATACGGCAGTTCGCGGTCCTTGCTGTCGGTGTAAACCAAGCGAAATTCGAGCCCTCCGAGTGAAAAGGTCGGCTTGTCACTGCGCGGCTTCCTGACGCCGTCAATCGTCTCGTAGATGACATTGTAGGCGAACTTCGTCTGGAAGACGTTCGCCGGCGAGACGCTCACATCCATTGATGACATTCCGAAGCAATTTCGTAACCTGAAGCAAAAACCTTTAGCTTCATCGAAGCATTTTAGCCGAAAACAATACGAATTGACAGTTGATGAGATATTAGGCAACGCCACTCACATTTTCGTCACACTAGCAATCAAATGAAAACAATTAATGTTTATTTAGTCCTCTCAATGAGTAAAGCAACAAGGTAAACTCAGCGCCATCATCACCTCCCAACAATTACAGAAAACTCCAAGCATGAGCAACGAGAAGCTCTACATTATCCGGCTTGAAAGCCTTGCACATCGTCGGAGTCAACGTCTTCACGTCCGTCTTGTCCATCGCCTGAAGAGTGAGGCGAAAAAGCGTTGACATGTTGTACTTATCGCTCAAGATGAGTATCTGCCGCTTCTCTGCAGCTGTCTTCTCCTTCTTCTCCATCATGAACTTCTCGATTGATAACAGTAATTTATCGTTCTGGAATCGATCCGCGAGAATCAGAAGAGTTTCAAGCCTCTTGAATTCGAATGGACGATTCGGTGGCGGATAGACGCAACAGAGATATTCGAGAAAGTCCATCTGCTTCACGATGCTCAGCTTCACCACATCTTCACCTTTCTCCTTGAAGTCGCCATAGAACAGCGTGCGAAAGAAGGGCGAGCTCATCGCGAGGATGTTCTTGTGGACGTAGACAGGCTTGTTCTCATCGTCCGTCAGGATGATCTTGCACTCGCTGAGGTTCTCCTTCGCCTCCTCGGCATCCACAAATCGAACGCGATCAGGAAAAACGTCATCGAATTCCATGACAAGATCCATATCGCAATGCGTATCCGTGCGGAATATGAAAAGTTCCGCCGCGTCTTGAATGCGGATCGACGTAGTTCCCGCCCAGGAACTCGGTCCGCTTTCGTTCACATACTCCAAAGACAGATTTGTTACGGTGATATTCCAACCACCCAACAACGCGTCCTTGCTCGCGTCGCTAAGACCAAGAAAAAGCCCATAAGGATGCTGTTTGTCTTCTGAGTGGCGAGCTTCCAAATGAAACTCGAGACCTCCAACGGCGAAGTCGGGCTTGTCAATGCGCGGAGTCTTGACGCCTTCGATCGTCTCGTAGGAAACATTGTAGAAGACCTTCGCCTGGAAGACGCTCGCCGCCGAGGCGCTCACATCCATCGGCGCCATTCGGAATCACCTGAAAAGAAACAATGTCAAACAGATCTAAAGTCGTCTGCGTGCAAAATGACAAGATCGACATCATATAGAACTATTCACACCGATTCCTCTCGATCGATCACAAAGATATGTAGCTCAACGTGAACAACGTCGCTTCGCCAAACCGTGCTCATGTGGATTAACGTTTATTCAACTACGGCAAAGTCAAAAGTTTCAACCTCGCAACTACATTAGAAAATAACGAATAGAAGTTCCTGGCGCTGGTCGTCGATTCGCCAGAATTAGAAAACTTTCGCGTTTCTTGCAGACAAACGTCGTGAATTTCGTCCTGAGTTTGTCTGGAAGACGTTACAGTAAAGTCTAAATTTCCAATGTCGAAATTACATGAGAAAATGACGACAATGCGCGAAAAGAAGTTCTTGATGTTCTTCCTTGAATCCAACGCATTCGGCCGGTTCCAGTCCCTTGAGGTCCATCTTGTCCATCGTCACGAGTGCCAGCTGGAACACTTCGGGCATCTTGTACATGTCCGCCCAGCGAAGCAGCTGCAACTTGTCTTTCGGCGTCTTATTCGTCTTCTCCGACAGAAACTTGATGATCGATGAAATAAGGAAGTCGTTTTCGAAGCGATCCGCCAGCTTCATGAGAATCTCGAGCCTCTCGTAAGCAAGCGGACGGCTCGGCGACGTATACGCGCAGAAGAGATACTCCAACAGCTCCTCTTCTTTCACGTCAGGCAGCTCGACTTCTTCTTCATCCTTCTCCTTGAATTCACCAATGACGAGCGACTTGAGGTACTCGAGAACAGTTGGACCTTTCTCCTTCGAAGCGTCTGAGAAGAGAGCTTGAAAGAAAGGAGAACGCATGGCGAGAACGCTCTTGTTCACGTAAATCTTCTTGTTCTCGTCGTCCGTCAGAACAAGCGTGCAGTCGCTGAGATTCTTCTTCGCCTCCACGGCATCGATGAAGATGAGACGATACGGGAACACATCGTGAAAGACGGCCTTCAAGGCGATGACGTAGTGATCGACGGAATTGAAGTTGATAAGGGAGAAGCCCTTTGAATCCACGATCGAGAATTTCTCATTCCACACTCCTGTCGGCTGACTTCCACCGCTATAAGTGCAGCTGGATGAAAAGTCAATCTTGAAATTTGGAGCCAACATCCTGAGACTTGGTTTCGCGAGCTTCAGCCAGACGGCATATGAGAACTTCGGTTCATCCGGGTTTGAGACGATTGAGAGTTGAAAAGGAAGACCGCCCATTGAGAAGACGGGCACTTCGATGCGCGGAATCTTCTTTCCTTCGATTTCATCCCAGTAAACGTCGAAAGAGAGCTCCTTCTTGAAGATGCTCGCCGTCGCGAGGTCGAAGCCGCCCAACTTCATATCTGAAATGCCAAATTAGTCAGCACAAGAGTAAAAACCAAGATTTTCAAGAGAAACGGCTTCAAAAAGAACTAACCGGTCATTGCTTCTGCTGAAATTGGCACAATTTCGCTGCAACCGTTCAGCCTTCCGATCTGCAAGCCATAATACATCGAAAATCATCACAAACTTCATAAAAACATCAAATAATCAGAGAGAAAACAAGCAAGATTGAGATAGTCAAATCGATTTCGCTTTCTTGATGACGAATTTCACCGGAAAAAGTTCTACCGGACACAGAAATTCATTTTATTTACTCATGAGTTTGCAAAGAAAAACAATCTTTTACACTAACACACAGGAACACCCTCTGTATTTAACATCTTTGAAAGGCTTCGCTTCACTGTAAAGTGTAATGTGCGAATAAATATCAAATATCAAATACACTAACAAGCTCAATCAGTTTGAAACCGCAGACAGTTTCAACAACAATCAAGCGGCTTTACCACATGGCATGAATATAAGACACGAAAAACTCGAGGTTCTGCCTCTCAAACTGTGAGAACAAGCTTGCATTCAGCGTCTTCAACTCCTTCTTGTTCATGGACTTGACCGTGGCGCGAAAGAGTGCCGGCATATCGAAGGAATCAGCCAAGATGAGCGTTTGACGCGCCTCCTTGAAAGTCTTGCCTCCTTTCTCCGTCATGAACTTCTCGATAGACGAAATGAGAAGATCGTTTTGGAAGCGATCTGCCAAGATGAGAAGCGTCTCGATCTTCTCAAAGACAAATGGCGGGTTCGGCGGTGGATAGACGGCACTGAGATAATCGAGAAAGTCTCCTTCCGTCACATCGCTCAGCTTTACGGCGTCTTCATTTTTTTCTTGAAAATCGCCGAAGAAGAGCGTCTCAAAGAACGGCGAACGCATTGCGAGGATGGCCTTGTTGACGTAAACCATCTTGTCTCCATCATCCTTCAAAACGATCTTGCAATCACTCTGGTTCTTCTTCGCCAGTTCTGGATCCAGGAACTGAAGGTGATAGGGAAGAACGGCTCGGAAGGTCATCTCAAATTCAAATTCCACACGAGACGCGGACTTGAAGTGAACGAGCGAACGTGGCTCAGAACGAAGTCTCATCGGATCTCCTTCAATGACGCTCGTCTCAGCATCGAAATCGATCCAGGTATACGAATGTGAGAGATAGATCTTGAATCCCGGTGCCAGAAGCTTTTGGCTCGCCGGCGCCATCTGCATCTTGATGGAATGCGGGAAGGCCACGTCGCGCAGGTCCGATTGAAGCATGAGTTGAAACTGAAGACCGCCGATGGAGAAGTCGGGCACGTCAAAGTGTGGCTTGGTCTTCTTGTCGTCCCACTGAACATCGAAGGCGACCTTCTTCTTGAAGACGTTCACTGTCGACGGATCAAACCCCACGAGAGGTGTCTCTGGAACGAAATCTTCTTCAGCTAATCAATTTGGCACGACGATGAGTTCAATAAACGATGTAACAACCAACCTGTCATTGCGTCTGCTGAATGGATGAAACAACAGACGTCAAGCGTCTTCGCTACTAAAAAGCATTACTATGCGACCTCCCTTGAATTCAAAAGATAGAAGAACCGTTTGGTAAACGATTGTTTCTGAACCAGCTTTGACACAAGAAGACACTCCGTTTATTTTGTTCTACAACGAAACGAAATGGTCAACAAATAAATGCTTCAACAGACAATTCACTCCACGTTCAAATCATAGCATGGATAGAAGTAACGAAAAGATCAACATTCTCCCTTGTAAACTTCGTGAACGTCTTCGGTTTCAGCATCTTTGCCACTTTCTTGTCCATCGTCTTGAGAGTGGAGCGAAAGAGCTTCGGCATATTGTACTCATCCGCCATGATGAGAGTCTGACAAGTCTCTTCAGCGGTCTTGTCTTTCTTCTCCGCCATGAACTTCTCAATTGACCACTTCAGAAGATCGTTCTGGAATCGATCCGCGAGTGTGAGAAGTTTCTTGAGGGTCTTGAAGATGAACGGCGGATTCGGTTGTGGATAGACCGCACCGAGGTAATCGAGAAAGTCTTCTTGGGTCACGTCGCTCAGCTTAACCACATCTTCATCCTTCTCCTTGAAGTTGCCGAAAAAGAGCGTTTGAAAGAACGGCGAACGCATTGCGAGGATGATCTTGTTAACGTAAACCGCCTTGTCTCCATCGTCCTTCAGAATGATCTTGCAATCGCTCCCGTTTTCCTTCGCCACTTCAGCAGACAAGAATTGAAGACGATACGGGAAAACAGCGTGAAATTTCATCTCCAAGTCGAACTCGAGATGTGAAGCCTCTCCAAGAAGAAATAATAGACACGGCTCAGCGCTGACATTTCGAGTAACTTCGTCAAAGACCATCGCACGGCCATCAAAGTCCTCGGACTTGGATGTGTAGACAACTTCAATGTCAAATCCGGGAAGCAGAATCTTGTAACTTGCCGGCGTCATCTGCATCCAGATCAGGCATGGAAAACGTTCTTTCGCATTCTTCTTCGTTTGCAAAGTCAATTGAAATCCCAAGCCGCCGATGGAGAACTCCGGCACTTCAAAATGTGGATTGACCTTCTTTCCTTCAACTTCATCCCAGAGAACGTCGAAGGCGACCTTCTTCTTGAAAACATTTGCTGTCGACGGATCGAAGCCGATCGCATTCGTCTCTGAAATCGCATCCTTCGTAGCAAGCTCTAAGGATGAAACGAAAAGAGCAACAAGAAAAGAACAAAACTTGTCATTTTTCTTCTCTGGTTTGTCAAGAAACGACGCTCACTTCAAGAAGCTTTCCTCTAAACAAATTGTACTTGAAACCAAGAAGGTCAATAAATACAGGAGCCGTGGACTCAAGCGATTTCATAAGTTTCTAGAAGATCTTGGGCTTCATGTTTTCAGCAGCTTTATTCTCCCAAAAGATCATCATCGTCCTCAAAAGGATCGGTTTCAACAACCAATGGCAACAATATTCACAGTACATCAACAAAACGAGCAACAAGAAGTTCAACATTCTCACTCTTGAAATCCTTGCATGCCGTTGGATTCAGCGCCTTCAACGTCGCTCGGTCCATCATCTTCAGGGTTGCTCGAAAGAGATCCGGCATTCGAAAGACGTCAGCCCACTTTATTACTTGAAGCTTCTCCTCCATCGTCTTGTCCTTCTTTTCCAACAAAAACTTCTCGATGGACGAGATGAGAACATCATTCTGGAACCGATCCGCCAGAGTGAGAAGCGTCTTCAGCCTCTTGAAGGCCAGCGGACGGTTGGGTGGTGGATAGACGCAGAAAAGATAGTCGAGGAAGTCTTCCTCATTCACTTGACTCAGTTTCACCACATCCTCATCCTTCTCCTTGAAGTCGCCGTAGAAGAGCGTTCGAAAGAACGGTGAACTCATAGCGAGGATGTTCTTATGAACAAAGACGGACTTCTTCTCATCGTCCACCAAAAGGATCTTGCAATCGCTCAGCTTATCCTTCGCCACTTCAGCATCCTTGAATTGATGACGATGAGGAAAAACGTCCTCAAACTTCATGGCAAGATCGATGTCAAGATGCTTCGAATGACGGAAAGGGAAGACCTTCACACTGTCCGTTTCATCGAAAGACGGCTTCTCCACCAAGGCCGTCTCTCCGCTTCCTCCCTTGTCGTTGATGAATCTTGTGATGAACTTCGTCAGATGGATCTCGTATCCGGGCATCAAGCTCTCCTTGCTCACTTCGTCGAGCTCGATAAAAACGGCATACGGGAATTGGTTCTTGTCGTTTTCCAGCTTGCGAATGACGAAGTGAAAATCGAGGCTGCCAAGTTCAAAGTCGGGTTTGTCGATGCGCTGATTGGTCCTCACATCGCCGACCTTGTCGTAGAGAATCTCGAAGGAGAGCTTCTTCTCGAAGAGATTCGTTCCTGGTTCATCGCCGTTCGAATCAACCAACGTCGACTCTACAATCGCTGAATTAGTAACCCGATTTGAAGGCAACGCATTTTCGCATTGGCGATCTCGCAAGTTATCACAAGAGAAAAGTTTACTAACCTTGAATCTTTCTTGAAGTCGTATTAGCTCCGACGACTCGCCTTCTTCGAATTCGAAAAAGTTTCATTGTCCACCCACGAATGAACTAAAACCAACAATCCGTGAATTTTAGAAGTTATTCCTCAATTCAATGTTGGAAGATATGAGAAACGCCTTCAAAGCGATCCGCATCAAAATAGTTCTCATTTAGCGTAACAAACTTTTTATGGGCAAACATAACAAACTTCAAATTCTCAAACTTTCAACGGGTTCGCCAACAACGACCGTAACAATCTAGGGCATTGCAAGAAGATATGCAACGAGAAGTTCGAGGTTCTCCTTCTTGAACTTCTTGAGTGTCTTCGCGTCCAGCTTCTTCAAGTCCGTCGCCGTCATCGTCTTCAATGTCTCGTTGAAGAGACGAGACATGCGGTTGGCCTCTGCCACGATGAGCGTGACGCGCTTCTCCTTCGCTGTCTTGTCCTTCTTCTCACTCAAGAACTTCCTGATCGAGAGCATTAGCTGAGTGTTTTGGTAGCGATCCGCCAACGTCGCAATAGTCTCGATTCTCTTGAAGGCGAAGGGACGCATCGGCTCCGGGTAGACTCGATACAGATATTCCAGGAAGTCCGTCTCGGTCACTCCCTCCAGCTGTATCACGTTCCGATTCCTCTCCTTGATGTCTCCATAGAAGATCTTGTAGAAGAAAGTTGAACGCAGCGAGAGGATCGACTTATGAACGAAGACCTCCTTGTCTCCATCGTCCACCAGCACGATCTTGTAATCAGCCATCTTCTTCAGCGCAGCTTCTTCATCCACGAACTGAAGGCGATGAGGGAAGATGTCGTGGAAGTCCATCTCGAGTTCGACGTCGAAGCGATCGATGGGCGCCTTGAAGCCGAGAAGGTGATCTTCCTTCATCGGGAAGGAAAACTGCTGCGCTTCATGCGCGCCCGTGTTGCCCTCTTCGGTCACGTAGTCCATCACGTATTTCTTGACGAATATCTCGTATCCATCCGCCAGCGTCTTCTCGCTTGCTTCGCTCAGCTTCAGCGCCACTGCGAAAGGAAAGTCGGGATCGTTGAGGCGCTGGGCGTTCATGTTGAAGGCGAGACCGCCGACCGAGAACTCCGAGTCGGGGACGCGCGGCGTCGTCGCACCATCGACGGTGTCGTAGAGAAGGGCGAACGAGCGCTTCTCCTTGAAGACGTTCGTCATCGGCATATCGAAGTCAGGCGGCACTGCAAGGCGAATATGAGACATTTCAAAGCACAATGGCTTAATGTTCGTGTCGAAAGGAAGAGAATAAGACCAAAAACGTATCAAAAGAAGAAGTTTTGCTGAAAATGTGAAGGTCCCTACACAATGCTAGGAGAAAACTATCGAATAGTAGAAACGTAGAAAGATTAACTAACCTGTCATGCTTCCGATAGCAGCGGCAGATCTCGTCGACCTTAGTTCTCAGTGCTACAAAATAGTGCCGTTTATAAGCAAGATCACAAATGGCTGCTGGTATTGCCAAGGACAAAACCTTTCGAAAACGTAAGCAATTCGAATCTTTTCGTCAGAAAAATTTATTCGTTCTAGAAGAAAAGCAACATGGAATCAAAATTCAAATCACAGCATCTCAAGAACACGGTCCACAAAGAGATCGTTGTTTTCTTTCTTGAAGTTGACGCGAGCGAATCGATCGAAGCCCTTCAAGTCCGCCTTGTCCATGATCTTGAGGGTCTCGCCGAAGAGCGTCGCCATGTTGTACTTGTTCGCCCAAATGAGAATCTGGCTCTTCTCTTCCGATGTCTTGCCAGTCTTCTCCAACAGGAATTTCTCAATTGCCGAGACAAGCGTCGTGTTGAGGAAACGATCCGCCAGAGCAAGAAGCGTGTCGAGTCTCTTGAAGACGAAAGGTTGACTGGGCGGCGGATAAACGCTGTAGAGGTAGTCCAAGAAGTCCACTTGCTTCACGTTGCTCAGCTTCACATCGTCCTCGTCCTTCTCCTTGAAGTCTCCAAAGAAGAGCGTCTCGAAGAAGGATGATCGCATGGCGAGAACAGCCTTGTTCACGAAAACCTCCTTGTTTCCATCGTTCTTGAGGATGATCTTGCAATCCGCGTATTTCTCCTTCGCCGCTTCTTCATTCAGAAATTCGAGAGGATGGGCGGGATAGACGTTGCAAAACTCCATCAAAATCTGCGCATCGATGTGCATAATTGAGTCCAAAACGGACGAAATTCTAGCAGCGCCATCACTCATGGAAACAGGTGTAGAAATTTTCAAATTTTCAATTCTACCATCCTCGGCCGTCCATTTCATATCGAAACGCTTCACGTTGATCTCGTATCCATGCGCCAAGTTCTTCTTGCTTGCTTCGCTCAATTCCACGAACGCTTCGTGCAAGCGCCAGCTGCCCCTGTTGCGAACGTTGAAGTGAAACAGAAGGCCTCCAAGTGAGAAGTCGGGCTTGTCAACGTGAGGATTCCTTTCCACTCCGTCGACCGTATCGTAGAGAATGTTGAAGGAAGCTTTGGTCTTGAAGATGCCCGATGACGACATAACGGAATCCATCGACATAGAACTGCAAAACGCCCGATTAACACAATGTTAGTGGCAGTAAGTCGAAAGAGTAAATGACAAGCAAGAATGCAAAGAAAAGAGAAAAGTATCCAGGGAATCAACTCGAGAATCGCAGCCTCAACTCTCTCGTCAGTCAATAGATTTATCACGCAATGTCAACGCAATATCCAACATGATCGACCAAGACAAATCATCACATTTCAAGAACGCGAGTCGCAAAGAGATCGTGATTCACTTCGTTGACATTGTCACGAGCGACTGGATCGAAGCCATTCAAGTCTGTCTTGTCCATGTTCATGACCTTGAGGAGCGTCGTCATATTGTGCTTGTCCGCCCAGATGAGCATCTGACGCTTCTCTTCAGATGTTTCGTCCGTCTTCTTCAGCAGAAAGTTCTCAATCGCCGAGACAAGCGTAGTGTTCAGGAATCGATCCGCCAGGCCAAGAAGCATCTCGAGCCTCTTGAAGGTGAAAGAACGATTTGGTGGCGGATAAACGCTGTAGAGATAATCCAAGAAGTCCGTTTGCTTCACGTTGCTCAGCTTCACATCGTCCTCGTCCTTCTCTTTGAATTCTCCAAAAAAGAGCGTTTCAAAGAAGGGCGATCGCATAGCGAGAACGGCCTTGTTCACGAAGATTTCCTTGTTTCCGTCATCTTTGAGGATGATCTTGCAATCCGCGTGCTTCTCCTTCGCCGCTTGCTCGTTCAGAAATTCGGGAGGATGAGCAGGATAGACGTTACAAAACTCCATCGAAATCTGCGCATCAATGTGTCTAATTCACGGCGAGTCGCGCAAGCTAAATTTGTCCGGTCCGATGGGAGACGCGACTTTTCCCGCCAAAAAATTGGCAAACGTTTGCCGTTTTTTCTTTACTGCTTCTCCACTGCATCTTTCACCATTTTCTCCCTGTTTGATTGCACAAACGCAAATCTTCTCACTCTCATAAGGTGCAGAGAAGAACCACGAACAGGGAAAACTCAGTAGCATGAGTCAGAGTGCCGTTATTTGAAACTTTTAGCGCATTTTCAACTTCGAGCTGGTAACAAATACTAAAAAAGTTTATAACTTTAACAGAGCTTCCTCTTTCGACCACGTTTTGGCTTCATTAGGTGCTCTAGATGTCATAGATTACGGCTTGTGCTCGCTGACCCGAGATCTTGCGTTTTAGACAGGTAACGAGACCCTTTTTGAAGGACTGAGCGCTTCAAAAGTGGACCTTTCAAAAAGGTTATAACTTTGCGTGTTGTCACTCTTGGGCTCTAGTTCTTTTCTTATTCGATAGCTCTAAGGTCGTAGATTACGGCTTGTGCTCGATAGCCCACACTCTGACCAAATATCTCACAATCAAGGTCCACGAAGTAGCTGTTACTAAGAGAATTTTCACTGTACGGAGAAACAAGTACGCGCGCAAACAAATTTCGCACCTCCATCGAACCGAACGTTTTGACTCGCCGTGAATTGTCTCGAGAGAAAACGAAAAAATTTTCCCCGTACCATCGCTCAGTGAAGCCGGTGCAGGCAGATCCCAACGTCCGGTTCTGCCATCCTTGACGGTCCAATTCATAACGAAACGCTTCACGCTGATCTCGTATCCCGGCGCCAGGTCTTTCTTGCTCGCCTCGCTCAATTCAAGGAAAGCCTCATAGCGAAAATCGCTATCTGTGCCGCGAGCGTTGAAATTGAACTGAAGACCTCCAATTGAGAAGTCGGACTTGTCGAAATGCGGATTCTTCTCCTCGCCGTCGATTGTGTCGTAGAGAATGTTGAAGGAAACATCCGTCTCGAAGAGTGACATACCAGGATCCATCGCTATCGAACTGCAACCACTTGATTAGCACAAACATCCAAGTACTTCGGAGTAGTGAACGGCGTGAAACAACTCAACAAGATAAGTTTCCAGGAGAATAAACTCAAGAATTGGAGCTTCAACTCTCGTTTCACTCAGCGAATACATTTATCAGCGCAATAAATTGCGACAATTAGTCTATGAAAGACCATCACCACATTCCGAGAACATGAGCCACAAAGAGATCGTGGTTTTCTTTCTTGAAGTTGACGCGAGCGACGGGATCGAATCCCTTCAACTCTGCCTTGTCCATATCGTTGAGAATCTCGCTGAAGAGCATCTTCATGTTGTACTTGTCCGCCCAAATGAGCATCTGCCGTTTCTCTTCCGAAGTGTTGTGCGTCTTCTCCAATAGAAAGTTCTCAATAGCCGAGACAAGCGTCGTGTTCAGGAATCGATCAGCCAGAGCAAGAAGCGTGTCGAGTCTCTTGAAGACGAAGGGACGATTGGGTGGCGGGTAAACACGGCAGAGATAGTCGAGGAAATCCGCTTGATTCACATTGCTCAGCTTCACATCTTCTTCATCCTTCTCCTTGAAGTCTCCAAAGAAGAGCTTCTCGAAGAAGAGCGAACGGAAAGCGAGAATTGCCTTGTGCACGAAGACTTCCTTATTTTCATCGTCCTTGAGGATGATCTTGCAATCCGCGTGCTTCTCCTTCGCCACTTCAGCGTTCTCAAATTCGAGAGGATAAGCGGGATAGACGTTGCGAAATTCCATCGAAATCTGCGCTTCGATGTGTTGAATCGAATTCACAAAGAACAATCTCGCAGCACCGTCGCTCAGAGAAACGGGTGGATTCAGACTCCAATCTGTAGTTCCGCTATTCTTGATGACAGTGAACTTCATATCGAATCGCTTAATGCTGATCTCGTATCCGGGCGCCAGGTCGTTCTTGCTCGCTTCACTCAGTTCCACAAACGCTCCACACAATTCGCCGCAGTTTGTGTTACGAGTAGTGAAATTGAACTCAAGTCCTCCAAGTGAGAAGCCGGGCTTGCCAACGTGAGGATTCTTCTGCACGCCGTCAACCGTGTCGTAGAGAACGTCAAAGGAAGCTTTGGTCTTGAAGATGCCTACCGGCATAGCGGAATCCATCGATATCGAAACTGCAACACACTTGATCAACACAATGTAAGTGGCAGTAAGTCGAACTACTAAACGGCAAGAAGCACGGAAAAAAAGAGAAGTATTCATGGAAAGGAACTCGAGGTTTGCAGCTTCAACTCTCGTTTCAGTCAACAGATTTATCACGCAATGTCATTGCATTACCAAACATGATCGATCAAGACAAATCACCACTTCCCAAGAACACGGTCCACAAAGAGGTCATGGTTCTCCTTCTTGAAGTTGAGACGAGCGACTCGATCGAAGCCCTTCAAATCCGCCTTGTCCATGTTGTTGAAGATCTCGTCAAAGAGCGTCACCATGTCGTACTTGTCCGCCCAAATGAGCATCTGGCGCTTCTCTTCGGGCGTCTTGTCCGTCTTCTCCAACAGAAAGTTCTCAATTGCCGAGACAAGCGTCGTGTTCAGGAATCGATCCGCCAAAGCAAGAAGAGTATCGAGTCTCTTGAAGACGAAACGTCGACTGGGCAGCGGGTAGGCCCAACAGAGGTACTCGAGAAAGTCTTCTTGGGTCACGTCGCTCAGCTTCACATCATCCTCGTCCTTCTCTTTGAATTGTCCAAAGAAGAGTGTTTCAAAGAATGGTGATCGCATGGCGAGAACGGCCTTGTTCACGAAAACCTCCTTGTTTCTATCGTCCTTGAGAATAATCTTGCAATCCGCGTGCTTCTCCTTCGCCGCTTCCTCGTTCACAAATTCGGGAGGAGATGGAGGAGGACAGACGTTGCGAAATTCCATTGAAATCTGTGCTTCAACGTGTCTAGTTGAGCCTTTAGAAGACAAAAAAATTCTAGCAGCACCATCACTCAGGGAAACAGGTGCCAACAGATTCGATCGTCCGGTTCTGCCATCCTTGGTCTTCCATTTCATATCAAAACGCTTCACGCTGATCTCGTATCCAGGCGCCAAGTTCTTCTTGCTCGCCTCGCTCAATTCAACGAACGCTTCATAGCGAAGATCGCTGTCCCTGCCGCGAGCGATGAAGTTGAACTGAAGACCTCCGAGTGAGAACTCGGACTTGTCGATGTGTGGATTCTTCTCCTTCCCATCGATTGTGTCGTAGAGAATGTTGAAGGAAACTTCCGTCTTGAAGATGTCCGCCGGCGACATAGCGGAATCCTCGATATCGAACTGCAATCGAAACTCGTAAGATGAGGATAGGATCTCGCAGGACTAAACAAAATCAATAAACAACAACAAAGAGGAGCGCACAGCACAGAAAACAATCAACTGATTTTCTCGTGTGTGAAAAAGCAAATTCTCGCGCGCGCGCCTAAAAATGCTTGCGACAACGTCCACGCAAATTCGAATTCAATAAAACGTTTCAAAGTAGGCGTCGACAGGGAAAGAAACCGTTGCCAAGAACACAAATCAACCATCTTGACGGTTCAAGTTTATTCTGAAGATTCATCAAAAGTAAAGAACGTGTTAGAAAGCAACAATTGAAGAACAAAATCAAGTTCTGCAACGTGAAACTTCTACAGAAAGTCGCCCTGACGCTTGAGAAGAAGTTGCAGATTCGGCTCCTTGAACTTGCTGCACACCGTGTAATCGAGGCTCTTCAATTCCTTTCTCTCCATCGACTTGAGAGTATCTTGAAAGAGAGTCACCATGTTGTAGGCGTCCGCCCAGGCGAGTGTCTGTCGCTTCTCATCAGGCGTCTTCACAGTCATTTCATCCAGAAAGCATTCAATTGACTGAAGAAGTTCAACATTCTGGAAACGATCAGCTAGACCAAGAAGTGAGTTCAGCCTCTTGTAGGCGAGTGGACGATTTGGCGGTGGATAGACGACATAGAGGTATTCAAGGAAATCCTTCTCCGTAACGTGACTCAGATTCACTTCGTCTTGATCCTTCTCTTTAAAGTCGCCGAAGAAGAGAGTCTTGAAAAAAAATGAGCGCATTCCAAGAAGAGTCTTGTTCACAAAGACTTCTTTGTATTCGTCGTCTTCTAGGATTATCTTGCAATCGCTGGCGTTCTCCTTTGCCAAATTGGTATCCAGGAAGTGAAGACGATAAGGATAAACATCATGGAAGTCCATCGTGAAGGTGAGCTGCCATCGATCAGCCGATCTCAGTCCAAGAACACAATCCGTCACTTCGGGAAAACTCATTGTGAACCCAATAGGTGATGAACACTTCGCGCCTGAGTCTGTGTTCTCGTAGCTCCAGGTACAAGACACATCGATCTTGAACCCATGCGCCAGAAGACGCTCGCTCATCGGATTCAAGAAGAACCAAAAGCCGAATGGAGGCTCCAAACCGTCGGTGAGAGAACGAACGTCAAGTTGAAATCGAAGTCCGCCAAGCGAGAATTCCGGCTTGTCGATTCGGGGATTGGTCTTGATGCCGTTGACTTTGTCGAAGAGAACTTCAACTGCGATGCTCTTCGAGAAGACTCTCGCCGTCGAGCGATCGAAGCCGCTAATCTCTGCAACAACATGAATGAATGAATAGCGTGTAGAAGCTAACCTGCCATCTTCCTGCAACAACGATCTTCCTCGAAGAACTGTCTTCTTCTAGCTTCTAGCAGGAATCTAAAAGATAAGTAGCACGGCAACATACGGCAAGGAAAGACTCAAATAAATAGACACGGCAAAGTAACCACTGTCAGGAACGGAATCAACACTGCGAACCGTTCAAGTTTATACGCAACATCCATCTTAAACCAAAGCGCGTCATCAGTGTTCATTGGAATCATAATCTAACGAACAATCACAGGGAAATTCTAGAGAAAGTGAGCCTGACGCTTGAAAAGAAGCTCGATGTTCGGCTTCTTGAACTCGCAGCACGCCGCGTAATCAAGGCCCTTGAAGTCCTCTTTATCCATATCCTTGAGAGTCTGCTCAAAGAGAGCTGGCATATTGTAGGTGTCCGCGAAGACGAGCGTTTGCTGTTTCTCCTCCGGCGTCTTGTCATACATCTCATCGAGGAAGACCTCAATCGAGAGAAGAAGTTGATCGTTCTGGAAGCGATCGGCTAGACGGAGAAGCAAGTCGAGTCTCTTGAAGACGAGCGAGCGTGTCGGCGGAGGGTAGACGCAGTATAAGTATTCAAGAAGCTCTTCCTGCTTCACATCGCCCAATTTCACCACGTCTTCGTTCTTCTCTTTGAAATCTCCGAAGAAGAGAGTCTTGAAGAAGGGTGAGGTCATGGCGAGAACGGCCCTGTTGACAAACACCGATTTGTTGTCGTCATCTTCCAAGACGATCTGGCAGTCGCTCATCCTCTCTTTTGCTGCTTCGCCATCCACGAAGTGAAAACGGTAGGGATAGACGTCGTCGAAGTTCATCGCGAACGTCAGCTCCACCTGATCAGCCGAATTGAATTCAAGAAAGTGATCCGTATGATCCGGAATGCCAATGCATAGTCGCCTTTTTGACTTGCTCTTCTTGACCACCGTGTCCACGTGCAGCCAATCATAAAACACTTGGATCAAGAATCCATGAGCAAGAAGACGCTCGCTCGTCTGGCTTAGCGAAAGCCAAAATCCGAATCGAGACGTCGCGTTGGCAGCGAGAGGACGCGCGTCAAATTGAAATCGAAGTCCGCCGAGCGAGAATTCCGACTTGTCGATGCGAGGGTTGATCTTGACGCCGTCGACCGTGTCGAAGAGAACTTTGAACGCGACCTTCGTTGAGAAGACTTTCGCCGTCGAGAGATCGAAGCCGAAAAGTGACAAGTCTGCAACAAAACGAATCAAGTAATGAGTCGCTTGAAGAAGAACGAACCTGTCATCTTCTTGAATCCTTGATCTTCCTCGAAGAACTCAATCTTCTTCAGCAACGAACCTAAAACCGAAAAAAGCTATGATCGTTTCTCAGGCGTCTTCAGCGATATGGCTTTCTCGTTCAAGACGTGAGTCAAACAATCTCGGGATCACCATGACGAGCTTTATTCACCGCTCAGCCTTTACTCTCAAAAACCAACAAACAGTACGCAGAGCCATTTAATACTTCTAAGAAGCACACTCTTCAAAGAAAGTCCTTCGAGCCCATGTTCATAAATATTCGACGGAAAACGATCGGCATTCCATACTTGTCCGCCCAAATCAAAGCTTGACGACGCTCTTCCGCGGTAATGTCCGTCTTCTCCAACAAGAACTTCTCGATGAGCCACATGAGTTGCCCATTCTGGAAGCGATTCGCCAAGATGAGAACATCTTCAAGCCTCTTGAAGGCAAATGGGCGAGTCGGTGCTGGATACACGCTGTAGAGGTATTCCAGGAAGTCGATTTCCGTCACGCAGTTCAAGTTGATCGAATCTTGGTTCTTCTCTTTGAAGTCGTCGTAGAAGAGAGCTTGAAAGAAGGGCGAGTTCATCGCGAGAATGGTTTTGTTCACGTAGATCTTCTTCCCCTCATCATCCACGAGCACAATCTTGCAATTGTTTCCATTCTTCTTGGCCTCTTCTTCATTCACGAATCGATGGCGATAAGGGAAGACGTCATGGAATTCCATCTTCAACTCAAGCAAAAAGAACTCGTTTGCTAGAATAATGGGAACGGCAGAATAGTTATGGACTTGATCAAGGACACTCGTAGTTCTATAGAACTCCTTAACTCCATCTCTAATCCTCGAAAAGATAAACAAAGCTTCAATCTCGGCACCTGATGCCAAGGCCTC
The DNA here is from genome assembly GCA_034700245.1 of Poikilolaimus oxycercus. NCBI lineage: Eukaryota > Metazoa > Nematoda > Chromadorea > Rhabditida > Rhabditidae > Poikilolaimus > Poikilolaimus oxycercus. The sequence goes on from JAQIXL010000146.1 coordinate 26,282, forward strand.
TTGACTATCCTTCGTCAAATTCAAGTAGAAGACGTGATTCCTGGTGCCGCCAACATGAGCGAGTCCGTTGAGTTTGAATTGAAGACCGGCGATGGAGAAGACGGGCACGTCGAAGTGAGGATTCGTCTTCGCGCCAGCTATCTCGTCCCAGTGAACGTCGAGCGCTATCTTCTTCGTGAAGATACCCGCCGTCTTGAGATCGAAGCCCGTCGGCATTCTGAAAGCAGGATTCAGATGATTGAAACGCTTCGAACAACGAAGCGTGTTATGCACCAAAACTTGACGGATGCACAATAAAACAAAACGATATTGATTCGGTTTGGTAACCGATCGAAACAGTTCAATTCTCTCACAATCAGTTCAGCAAATCGTTTATTCTGCTTGTTCGACTCAAGAAAAGAACCTAGCAAGAGCAATAATAGCGACAACTTGAGATTTAGTCGGCAAAGACAGCGTCAAATCCTATGCAACTCGAGTGATCGCTTGAGAAGAAGTCTCACGTTCACGTTCGTGAACTCGCAGCATTTGTTCTCATCCAAGTCCTTCAGGTCCGACTTGTCCATCGTCTCCAAGGTATAGCGAAAGAGGCTCGTCATTCGATAGGCGTCCGCCATGATGAGGGTCTGACGCTTCTCTTCTGCAGTCTTCTCGGTCATCTCAAACAGGAACTTCTCGACCACTTGAATGAGTTGGTCATTCTGGAAGCGATCCGCCAGTTGAAGAATCACGTCGAGCCTCTTGACGGCAAGTGGACGGTTCGGCGAATATATACAGTAGAGATATTCCAGAAACTCTACTTCTTCCGTGAACTTGAGCGTCACCGCATCCTCATTCTTCTCCTTGAAGTCGCCGTAGAAGAGCGTTTGGAAAAACGGTGAACGCATTGCGAGAATGTTCTTGTTGACATAGATCTCTTTGTTTTCATCGTCCACCAGGATGATCTTGCAATCGCTCGCGTTCTTCTTTGCCTCTTCGGCGTCCACGAACTGAAGGCGGTAAGGGAAAACGTCACTGAATTTCATTTCGAAGTCGAATTCCCAGTGACTATAAGCCGCGTAGTTATAGACCAATAGAACGTCATTCGATGTCATTTTCTTATGGATCGCCTCTCTCGATGCACAAGTAGAGCTACTATTTTCCTTCAACCTCCAAGTGTACGAAATGTTAATCGAAAATCCCGAAGCGATCAGCTTCTGACTTGCTTCCGTCATCAACAGCCACAAGGCGAACACTCGATCATCTTGTGTAGGACGAACGATGATTTGAAATCCGAGACCGCCGATGAAGAAGTCCGGCAGATCGATGCGCGGGTTCGTCTTCTTGTTGACTGCCTCATCGCAGCTAATGTCGAAGACGAGCTTCTTCGACAAGACGTTCAAAGTCGATATGTTGAAGCCCGTCGTGGTTGCCTCTAAAAATCGACACATTAGACAGCGGAGTGATCGTTGAAAAGGAAACGCTCTATGCAAAAGATCAAACAACGAACCTGTCATCTTCTCTTCTCGGTTATCACTTGCTTGCCCTTCTGCTTGAGACAACGTCAGACTCGTCTTCTTCAACCTGCAAGACAACTCTCTGTTTTCAGAAAGATCTGCGTAGCCAAGACGGTGATAAATTCAATTTGATGAAACGACAAAAACGATAAGGGAAATTTGGAAAGATAGCTATGACTGGTGAAGAAACATAGTCAACTCACTCATATCACCTTCATTTTCTAACCTTTATATCACTTTCAATTCGATGAAAACAACATCAAGCTGAATATAAAGACCATTGGCTGCATTTTCACACGAAAAATGAGACAATGCAAGCAGCAAATCGTAAACATTCAAAGAAGCCGATCAGAAAAGTTCGGAATGACGAGCGAGAAGCAGCTTCAAGTTCTCCCTCTGCAAGTCGCAGCACATGTCGTGGTCCAAGCCCTTCAGGTCTTTCTTGTCCATATCTTGCAGTGTTTCACGAAAGAGCGCCGGCATGCGATACTTGTCCGCCCAAAACAACGCCTGACGCTTCTCAGACGACGTAATTGCATTCTCTGCGAGAAACTTCTCGATGGACAACATGAGAAGAACATTCTGAAAGCGATCCGCAAGACGAAGAAGAGTGTCAAGCCTCGTGAAGGCAAGCGGTCGATTTGGTGGATAAACACAGCAGAGATACTCGATGAAATCTTCTTTTGCCACTTCGCTCAGCGTCAACACATCCTCGTTCTTCACCTTGAAGTCAGCGTAGAAGAGCTTGTCGAAGAACGGCGATTGTAGGGCGAGGATGTTCTTGTGGACGAACACTTCCTTGTTCCCATCCTCATCGTCCACGAGAAGAATCTTGCAATCGCTTCGCTTCTCCTTCGCCGCGTCCTCGTTCACAAACGGCCGGCAATGCGGGTACACATCATGAAATTCCATCGTGATCGTCATTGAAAAGCGTTCTTCCTTCTCGTCGAAGGAGAAGAGGTAGGACTCCGTGTCCAAATTTGCGCTCAAAGGAAATTGCGACGAGTCATCGTCAATGGCGCTTTTCCAGCTGGCCAAGACGATCATCGAGCTGTCAGGTGCCAGGGCTTGCTCGGTAGCCTGGCTGAAGCCAAGATGGACATCGTACGGCGGCAAGTCGAACTCCGAGTTTCTGGCATAGGGACGAACATCCGCTTGAAATTCCAGGCCACCGATGAAGAAGCTCGGCTTGTCGATGCGCGGATTCGTCTTCACTCCGTTGTTCTTGTCCCAGCGAATATCGAAGGAAAGCTCCTTCGCGAAAACGTTCGCCGTCGACGGATCGAATCCCGGCGACGTCATTCCTGCAAATTGTCAACAGTGAAAACTCTCGATGCACTTGAATGTATGCAGTGCTAACAATAAGAAGTAAGAAAACGGCGTATAGAAGCAAACTTCAATTCCGGAACACTAACCGCCGCGCTGTGACGCGCGGCTGAAAACGAAACGAATCAATCGACAAAATGGAGTGTTCAAACACAGACGCAAGTTATTTTCAGTTCAAGATGTCTCTAAGCGCGTCAAAAAGCAGGTAGACATATGCGAAAGGATGGAATGGGCAAGAAAACAATGCAAAACAAGACCAAACAACCCTCGAAACAAGCAAAATGAAACAATTTGAAAAAGAGGGCTGGAAATTTGAGAAGAACGCGCGCGCATTTTTGACTACGGTGGTCGCTGCTGTTTTCGCCACGAGAACCGAACGGCTGGCTTTTCGGTTCACCGGTTCACCGGTTAACAGGTTTGGGCGGTGCAAGTTTAAGGCTGAAACAGCACATCAGAAAGGGCCTCAGGGGGTTGTGGGCTTGTAAGGGGGGTCGGAATCTGGTTTAGACGGTGAACCGTACAAACCGGTGAACCGGTGAACCGTCCAAAACGCCCTTGCAAGACCTCTAGGCCTAAGAGAGTTCAATTTCACGTCTCCATACCGGTTTTGATCTCATCGCATAAGTTGTGTTTTGAGTAGTGAGGAAAGGTGCATTAAATTAATGGCACAGTCTGACTAAAAGATCTTTCAGGATCTGGCATTTGTTCCGAAACAACGGCACACCCCTTGCCCCTGATTGTGAGCTGTAGCCTCTTTCCAAATCGATTGCTTCCTTATTTTTGGGCCGGTCGACGGCTATGCCTGTGTGTGTCATGCTTGACTCAGTGAGCTTCAGTCGAATGACGCGTCTCAATATGCAATTTTCTTACGAACGTGTTCTTGGTCGAGGTCGTTTCGGTCGCGTTCTTCTTTACAGGTTTCGTTTCTGAAGGCTCCAGTACAGATTTTAGAGAACAAGCTTCCAACAAGGAATATGCCATAAAAATAATCGAATTGAATGACAAAACCTCAAAATATGTAGAAGAGGTGAAGAGACTCAAAGACTTCAACCACGAAAATGTTGTTCGTTTTTTCGATTCTTGGATTGAAGAGGTTGGAAGTATTTCAGATTTTATTTTTGAATTAATTTTAGAGCGACTCAAATCTCTATGCGCTAATTCGCATGGAACTTTGTGCCAACGATTCCTTGCGAATTGTAATTGATCAGAGGCTTTGTAATAGCCACGAAGAAATTTTGGAAATATTTTGCGGATCCTTGAAAGGCTTGGAATTTATTCATTCCAAGGGGATCATCCATAGAGACATCAAGCCGGTTGATTTTCTTCGTTTTATTGCATTTTCACTTGAACAGGAAAACTTACTGCTGAGCGGAAAAGTTATCAAAATAGCTGACTTTGGCTTCGCAACCGATATTGAGTCCATTGAGCACACAGAGCATTGTGGAACAGCTTTCTACGTCGCGCCCGAAGCTCACACTAAAGATTACGACTCAAAAATCGACGTTTACAGGTTAACCACAGTTTTCTAAACATAAACATAGATTGTTTATGGAATCGTCTTCATGGAGTTGATCTTCTGTTTCAGCAACCTTAGACCCAGGTGAAGCAATCCTTTCTTTCCTCAAAGTAAGCGGCACGCAAATTTCAAGATTTTTTTTGCAGCAAAGCGTATTTCCGCAACATTTTGGCGAAACCCTTGATCGCGAGACGGCCGAAGCCATGCGCAATCTTGTTGAGGAAAGGCTATCTTCCGCACCGCAAAATCGATCAGCAGCAAAGTCTCTACTTGACAAAACGTTTTCTCTCACAACGGAACGCAATCTTTATCGAATCATGCTGCAACATATCAAAAAGGACAAACTTGTCGAAATGAGTACGGCGATGAAGGAAAGACGTTTTCTCGATCAAGTTCAACTAACGTCCGAAGTGTCGAAATTAGGATTGGTTATTCAATTGAGCGAAATGCAAGCGGTCTTCAATGCATGCGAGCCGTTATGCAATAAATTAAATGAGGAAGAAAAGTTTAAATATTCCTCGGAGGATCATGTAGCTCACAACAGCACAATTATTGGACTAATTGACCGGATTCTGCCATTTTCGTATCCATTCAAATGCAACGAGCTCTTAAATTATCGTGGAATGAATGCTCAAGCACTAGAGGAATATATTCCGAAATTACGCGAAATTGATCGTTCTCTGCATGAATTGGAACTTGCACGTCAAGCATTTTCCACAGAACACATCCTAGATGGTTCCAGGCTTATGGCACTTCATTTATGGATTCAGCGCGTACGATGCCCAAAGAAAGGAGAGGCTGAATTGAGAGTTTTAGCCAAAGAAATAGAAGATGCTGTAAAACGTGAAGACTTGAATTCAGAAACGTTGAAAATCTATGATCAAGTAGTCGCAAATCTCAATAATGATGCAAATCATATGGTCCAGAGATCGATTACAATTCTTGAAGCAAATAAAGCCGAGGAAAGGGCTGACTATCGTCATCAGCTTGAATTGTGGAAGCAACTTCTCGATTTGGACGTAACTCTGGATCTTGCCATGAGACAAGAGATCTGCAAGGTCTGCGCCCCATTGGCACACCGCTCTTCGACCAGTTCACAACTACTTGATCATAAAGCAGAAATCGAATACAGCGAGCAAGCAATAGTCATGCTAGACGTGCTTTCAGACCGAAACGATTTTAGCAATTCGGAAATCGACCCGCTCTTAAAACAACGCTGGGCGAACGATGAGAAGTTGCGTGAACTTAGTGCTTCAAGCACGGACCAAAACCCGCTGGCAAGGTTTTATTTGTCGAAAACCTGGAACCTCTGGACAAAACAAGACATAACTATGATGTATCAGCCATTGGCAGTTGAGACAATGATCTTCTTCATTTCTCAATTGTCGAGTAAATCGGAACAAACCGCTCTGTTTCGGTCGTTGCGACTTAACGTGCTTCCATGGCATGTGACACACGGTGCAGCTGCCGTCACTGGACCCGTCATCGGAGATGGAACGGAGAAAATTTTTTTGGATCTCACACCGTGCCTTGAAAAAATCAACGCAGAACTCGAACGACTTGAAAGTCTAAAACAACCAGCGGTGATTGCATTGTTTTCATTTTATTGTATTTATTTTCTTCATAATTGCAGATTCTTAATACGAAAAATAATGTTGGCTTCTACGCATTTGGTCCAGCCATACTGTGCGGCACGGCGGACGCGCCGGTGAAAATAGAGTGTCTAGGTTTGAAGCATTTATCATTAAAAAAATCTATTTTTAGCTGCTGAGCTTTTCAGTAATAATGTACGAGAAAGTGCGGGGATACATCCGTTCACAATGCAAGCTCCTCAAGGTGTTTCACAAAGACAATCCAACGAAAAATGTCAGTGTCATGGGCAAGGGCCCATTTGGGCAACCTCCGGTGAAGGAGGCCCCAACTGCAATGACCGAACGTGCTCGTGTAGCTCAGTGGGGAGAGCAGTAGACCGGAAATCTATAAGTCGATGGTTCGATTCCATCCACGAGTGAGAACTTTTGCGAAGGGGCCTCTGTCGTTACATCAGTAGCATGAAAAAAATTTACAAAATGCATCCGCAACAATACAATAATGATTTACTATTTATTTAGTGCAGGAACTAGCCAAAGCTTTCATCATGTACGTTGAAAGGACCGATCCAGAGAAAAAAGGACAATACGTTACAGTGGATTGGTTTTTGCAGTCTGCACTTGTGCGAACAAATATTTTAACAGTAACGCCGTCAATTACTTCTTCAATCAACGCCGCTAAAGAACCGACCGTAAATATTGGTGGGAAAAATTCGCTTTCCTTTACCATTTTAGAACAACAAAATAAAGAAGTGTTGCCATCTAAGCAAAGGCTGAAAAACGAATTTGAAACCGTGTCGTTCATTGGAAAAGGAGCGTTTGGTTGCGTCTCGTTGTGCTTGTAAGTAGAATCGGATTTTTTTGATTTAATACTATCGTAATTGTAAGACACTTGAACGATCAAAAGGAATATGCGCTGAAAAGAATCGATCTCGAAGAATACAATATAGATGAAGCAATTCAGCTGCAGAAATTATCGCATTCGAATATTGTAAAGTTTTACGACGCCTGGGTCGAGGTTTGTCTCTTTCGTACACTTTTCAATTTTTTATGATCTCAAGATCATTGACAGTTTTTCAGGATAACTCCATGATCATTCAAATGGAATACTGCTGCAATGGTTCTCTTTTTAGTCGTATTGACAAGCGGGAACTTTGCCATGAAGATGTTTCCCGAATTCTTCGTGAAGTGTTATGCGGTCTCGAATATATTCACTCGCAAAATCTTATTCATCGCGACATCAAACCAGTTCGCTCTAAAAGCTTTTGCCTTGGTACCGATAGTTTTTGTAGGAGAATATTTTGTTTTGGAATAATGTTTCCAAAATTGCTGACTTCGGCTTGATCACAAATGCGATGAGAACGTCACTAACTTATGGTCAAGGTACTCCACATTTTCGAGCACCAGAAGTGGTCTCTTCATCGTATACTTCAAAAGTGGACATTTACAGGTTTTCAAACAAAAGTGTTGCGAAATTGTCACCGCTTTTTGCAGTCTTGGGATCGTTCTTTTCGAAATGGTTCACTCGTGTTCGCAAGCAGAAGCCGATTGTGACATTCGTCAAGTGTCAGCAAATAAAGTACGAATTAGCAATTTTTTTTCAACCCGATATCTTTTTTTAGAAATACAAAGAATTTCCTGATAATTTTGCTGCTCAGTTCGGAAAACGAAAAAGCTTTGCGATATGCCGCTTGGTAAACGCCATGTCAAATCCAGTATCTCCTTTTCTGCGACCATCCGCAGAGCAACTTCTTGCTTGCAAGCTGCCGTTCCTCAGCGAAGCTCTTCAGGATGAGCTAAAGCGAGAAGAGCGACGTGAAATTTATCGAAGTGCAGAAATCGCTTTTCTAGAAATGCGATATAATGACGAATTGCAAATCTGGACAAAATTAGTCGATGATAAACAAAGCTTGGAGCGAGAAGACATCGCATATTTGCGTTGGGTTTGTGTTCGTTGGATAATTGTGGAACCTACTCAGACAAACTCAGCGGAGTCCTACAGGAGGAAATGGGAACTTAGTGGGATAAAGCGCAACTCCTACGTTTTCGGCTAGTCCTGCAGGAGTTGAGGAGCTTTTTAGGCTTGAATTGTGGGCTAAAATGGAGGGATTCCGAAACAAACGAGTGAGGATCGGACCGCAACTTGTGTGCAAGGCGTCAAGGACACCATGCGTTCCAAAAATGAGTGCTAGGCGCCTCCTATAGTGGAGTTGCGCCTGCACGTTCGCAAAAGCGAAGGGGATGATCAGCTCTCCAACAATTTCTTCATGTTCAACGCCACGGGCTATTGTTCGCGCGGGTCGGCGGCCCTTGAAGCGACAGCCGCCCAGCGCTCTCTCAGATATCTCCACCTAACTTTGTCCTATCTCCTAGAGGACGTCCTCTAAAAATCTCTGGGACGCCGCTGAGTTTGTCTGAGTAGAAAAAGGGCGATCACTGTTGCATATTTTTGTATTGTAATATTTTATCGTCACCCCACAAAAGATCGCACTAAAGCGTCCCCAGAAAACCGATGATAGGTTTCCTCCATAGGAATTAACGCATTTTATCAAAAAGGGTTGCCCACGGGTGGAATCGAACCACCGTCGCCACGGCCACAACGTGGAGTACTACGTGGGCCGAGAGCTTGACGCCAGGAGGGCGTTCGTGTTTTCTCAGGATGCTGCTTCGTGAAACATTTTCCTTACTAGCTAATTGCGACTAACTAAGGTTTACTTCATGCGTTTCAGCAGTTATGTTCACCAAGGGGCATTCCTGTAGGCCACGGCTCCCTCTACGACTTACAAAGCTGAAACCTTTTTAGACTAACAAAGCTCATGGCTCCCTCTACGACTTACAAAGCCGAAGCCTCTTTAGACTAACAAAGGCCATGGCCCCCTCTACGATTTGCAAAGCTGAAGCCTCTTTTTGTCTAACAAAGACCACGACTTCCTCTAAGGGACTAACAAAGCTGAAGACTCTTTTGTCCAACAACGGCCACGGCTTCCTCTCCGACTAACAAAGCTGAAGTCTCTTTTGACTAACAAAGGCCACAGCTCCCTCTACGACTTACAAAGCTGAAACCTTTTTAGACTAACAAAGGCCATGGCCCCCTCTACGATTTGCAAAGCTGAAGACTCTTTTGTCTAACAATGACCACGGTTTTCTCTACACCTTCCATGCGTCCAACTACACCAGAGCAGTTTCAAAATCGACTGAGAATGACATAATTGCACTTTCGCTCGGCACGCATAACCGAAAAAAATACCCAATTTGAAAAAATCCGTTCCAGCTCTCGTTTTGCTCTTTTTTGATCATTCAAAGCGCGTTGGGTAGGCCACATGGCCAGCTATATAATGCGCTTTAGAGCGGCGAAATTGGGCGATTGTTGTTCGAGAAATAAATATTTTCATGCCGAACCAGAACTTCAAAAACTCGCTCTCATGAACTTTTCCAGAGCGACATTTCTCTGCGACGGGAAACGTTTCGCTGGCCGACTAATAGTGCATTAGAATCAGCTTCAAACGCGCTACAAAACCTGCCAACAAGCTCCGAAAAAGGTCACACTGCGTTCAAGAACCAGCACCAGTTTGATGCCTACTTTTTCGCCAAACATGTCAACTTGGGGCGATGTTTTCTTCGCAAGAGTTCTCTCTCTAATTGAAGACGCTTGAAACCGCGAGACAATCGCAAAAAAAAAACATGAATCAAACTGTTTCGAAAAAACGAGTGAGCTCAGCTCAGTCCTGACGTCGGGATTGCTCTTCCGTCTCTCGACAGCCTATATGAAGTGCCGTGAAACCAACTTGCCGACCTATCACGGCGTCTCAAAAACATTCAATCAGCAGGGAGATCTCATTAACGACTTCGCTTTCTTTGTTTCCGCTTACCAAAATGTTGAAACGGAGAAGCTAACTCGTCAAGTTTTTGACTGTTCAATAGGAACCAAATGGTGGAAGAGCTGCCCAGAATGAGAACCGTCGGAAGGAGAACCGACATAATGAGAACCATACAGAACGAGAACCTTGCCGGTGTGTCTTTCACATCTTGAAGGATTTTCTGTTCAGTGAATACCACCAAATTTGCCCAAACTGCTATAAAACTTAACAAACCGCGGAGTGCAGATTTCTTTCCTTCAACAAGCCTGTAACCAGTGATAACCCGCCAAGCAGGAACAACACTAAAACTTCAAAGCTCTGAAAATGGAAATGGGTAGGTGAAGCAGGTGAAGTTGCCTTTTGCGAAGAAGAATGAGGAACTTCAAGGAGAACGCGTGGCACTATCTGAATTGCGTTTGGTTTCGTATGGAAATGGATAAACTTCACTCGAGACAGATGCATTGTTCAACCGGCGTCAGGGTCTCTCATTACAAAAGGATTGAAGTAAAGAAGCCACAAAACCAGCTCACCAACGTGCTCTACAGAAGGCAAAACATGAGAGAAACGATTCTATACAGCAATTGCAGACAACTCAGCATCCACGCCATACCGAACTCACTGAGCGAAACGTTTTTCCTCGCTAATTGAAACCGACCGAAACAGTGGAGTCACGGAACTCTCTTTTCACAATCTCCCATGATCCAACATGCAGTTTCTGTTATACCGCGGACAAAAACTCATGCAACGCGACAAGCAGAATTGGATTTCTCTCTTGCGTTAGCGGAACAGTCTTAAACGGACATCCAACGTGTGGCGGAGAACAAGACCTGGAGCATCTCAACAAACGCGGTCAAAACGCGGTTGAACTAAACCACTTAGAGAAAGCACCATTTGCTGAGCAAGCGAAACCGCGAGATCGTTGCTTGAGTATGCAGGGACAATGTTTGTCAAGTTGAATTGAATGCTTGCGACCAAGAACGGTCTATCGTTAGCCAGTCTCAAAATCCAAGATTTAAGCGCCTTTGAAACATTCAATCAACGACACAAATTTTTCAGCAATTTTGAGATAACGAAGAAGAATTTCTTCCACCACAAAAACGTCCTGTCACATTTTGCCAGGAAGCGAAACTAATGCTCAACCCAACTTCTAACAATTAGCCCACACTCTGGGATTCCAAAAGCCTTGAGCAACGAAGAACTGAGGCCAAGTGCGAAATTCTCAAGGGGATGAAGCGGAAGCCGTTTTCCGAATTTAAACAGCCGCGACGCGACACACACGTAACAAAGTATTTGTTTCAAATTTCTTATAACGGTTTCTTGAAACCGGCACTTATCAAAGACGAAAACAATCCAAAATATGGAGCAGACTCAACTCGCTTCAGGCCCCCCCAACAAAAATACACATAGGGGAATTATATTTTTGCGAAGATTCTGGTTCTCACCTCCATTTGGATGGAATCACGCACTGCAATGCTGTAACGCAGTGCGTTTCGCATAATTGCCATTTTAAGAAGAGAAAAGGAGGAAAATGAAAATGTTTCTCTATGTATTTTTGTTGAAACTTAACTCCGCCTGGTAAAATTTTGCCTTAGAAAGTGACGGTTTAGGGAAATTTTTTCACCGACTTTGGCCCCCCTTGACCCTTCTATCTTTCAGCACTATCCTGACCAGTTTTAAACGCAGAATTTTCTAAAAATGTTTCCAGATCCGGCAAATAAATGGGTGCACCTAAACCAACCTGTTTTTGCTCAAATACTCGCGCTTCAGATGAAACGAGCCAAACAAAGTATGTGGCGTTGTAGAGGGCCACAAGGCGCACATGTTTGCTCCTTACGGCATCAAGAAATGTTCACCCATGTAAAAGATATGACCGTTTCGAAATGACTACTCCGGATTGCCAAACTGTAAAGCAAATTTTGTCAAGGTCAAAAAATATCTCTCATATTGTGTTTTGGACACATTTTGAATTTATTTTATAGCGTACAAGGATTTCTCCTATTGGCGGAAGAAGCGTCTTTTTTGTCGCAAATTTGTCGAGAGTCGCAAGTGACACTCTGTGAAGTGGTTGATGATGCGGCTCTCTACAGAGTCGGAGAATGTTTTGTCCTAAAAGATCTAGCCGCACTGCGATTTCTTCTGTTTTTGGAAGACTTTACCGACTCGGTTACTGAGTTCGTAGGTGAACAAGCGCAGAAAAACATTTTCCAACTTCGCGATTTTTTTGTCGCTCAAATGCACAGCCAGACAACAAATTTGAACGAGAAGGGTCGACTGACCATCGAGGATCAAACATTTGCCCAATTTGCTGAACGAATTGAATTCACACGGCTGAAAAGCAATTCATACTGCGAGCTATTGGATCCTCGTCTCTCTTCCCGGATGCCGGCCTTAAAAGAGCTTCATTTATCAAAGATTGAAATCAACAGCTTCTTGATTTCGTCTCTCAATAAATTTCGTCATCTAAAGTCACTTCATCTCTTTGACTGCTCTGTGAATTCAATCTCTGTGAATTCACGGGCTGACTTCCTCAACTTCATTGGTAAACTTGACGAACTTCATGTGCTAGGATATCATCTTTCGTTGACTGACGGCGAACTTCGTAATGATCTGGGCAGCATCGGCATCCTCCATGTTGATAATCGACAACAGCCCTTGGCACTTCCAGTACTTCGCGAACTCATCGATAAGTGGATTGCCGGTCAGCGACGTATTGAAGTCTTTTCATTCGCTGTACAATGCAATCAGAGAATCTTTATCTTTGACGCGCTTCATACTTGCTCTGCGTTTTGTTCCTCGAACGATCGTCAGAGACACGTCGTTATGAACGCAGCTGGAGATGCATTACTGGAGATCGGCCTGGAAAACGCACATGGTGGCTTTGCTATTGTTCTTCTCATCTCAATCCGTCTCTAAACTTTAGTGCCGTGAATAAAACAATTTTTGTGAGAAATACATGCAATAAACTGCCACTCCAATTTTTTTTACACGCTTTTTTATTTACCGAAGCGCATTTGTTAGTCGATGTCTTGCTCAGAGTTCACGGTCAACTTATCCATTTCAAGACGTTAAGCAGAAATTAATACTCGGTGTTTCTATAAACAAAATTGCTCAACGAAAGTGTTTACAATGACTTCCGTTCCTTGACGTTCTTTTAAGGAGTGGAAAATCATGCAACTCTCCCTTTCTCCTTATTACACATTCATGCTTTCTCATTCTTCGCACACCCACTTTCGAGTGAAGGCGGGCGAGTGGCACCAGCCTTCCATTTCGCCGACCTCTGCTCGGTTGCGTGGGAATTTCGTCTTGCACTTATGCATCTTCCAACCTTCCAAGGTCGATTAAAGTCCGTCTGATCGTCTGGAGCGGACGAGCGTCTTGGGGTGGTGATCGGTCAAGGCATATGGCAGAGATCTATGAGACCGTTCGCTATGCTTACTTTCTGGCTGCCTTTTTATCCACATTACTTAACGCCTTTGCTCTGGTTCTTATTGTTCTCAGATACGTTTTGCTGCATTTACGATGAAATTAAAGTTTTAGGAGTGGTCCACGAATGCGGAAGTACCGACCTTTCCTGGGGTTTATTTGCACAACGGGCCTTATTTACGGGATTTTACTCGCTCTTCTTCAACCTCGAGTCATTGCCGTACCAACCGCCTCGGAGTTCGCAAATATTCTCATCAGCCACGGGCCAATTGTTATGATTCTCGGAACAGGCCCGACGGTTGAAACCATCTGCCATGTCGCCTACGCGATCTGTGCCAGTAAGCAAGTCCTTACTTCATTTTTTGGTTGCTTAAATTTTTAAAAACCTCAAAGTTCTGAAGATCAAACAGTCAAGCTATGGTTGCAGCCTTATTCAACACATACGTCCTCGCCTACGCACTTACGTTCCTTTATCGCTACGTGGTTTTGGCGAGACCGAGATTTGTTGTCAACACGCTCACTGTTCCCAGGATATTCATGTTTATTGCCGGGATTGTCGCCTACGCTTCGATTGTTTTCTTCGCCGTCATCTTTTCACGAGTAAGTGGTTCTTTGATTGAGAATTGGGAATGTTACTGAACTTCAAACACCAAGTTTTGGTCTTTTTGACCCTGTAAACGTGCATTTGAGATCTCTGACAGAGCCAGTGACCGAAATACACAATGAGAAGAAAAAGCTTTTCCACCTGGAGGCTAACAAACGAATTAGAAGGTCGCCAACGCCGGGCATCATGAAAGTTGCATGGCGAAAGTCGATAATAACTGCAACTTTTTTCTTTTGATGTTGAAAAAAAAACTGTTGTGCATCAAACGAAATCGAAGTAAATAGACATTTTGCAAATGGAATAACAGCATTTCAGGTATCGGACGCAAATTTTAGACCACACCGTTTGTCTAATATTGTCGGCGGCATCCAACTCGGTCTCGGAATTGATGAAGCAACCAATGGACCCTCTGTCCTCTACGGCATCCTTTCGACGATCAACTTGCTCGTCTGCTATTCCGTCATCGTCTTCTGTGGAGTGCAGATTTATCGACTGCTGAAGAGACACAAGTAAGCAATTATTTCGGCGGCAAGAAGCATTTCAGACGCGTTATGTCCAAACATACCCGACGCTGCCACATCCATCTCTTTCACGCTCTTATAGTTCAAGCGTTGCTCCCGCTTCTCTACTTGATTCCTGTCTATATTTCAGCCTCTGTTGCTCGAATTCAAGGCAACGAATTGCTAGTAAGTCTTGAATCTTTCAGAAATTGGCTCTTCTAGGACTACCTCGGCTACCTGCTCATTGCCTGGATGCCTGTGGTCGACCCGATTTGCACAATTTGGTTCGTCGAGCCCTATCGGCATGCGGTTTGCATGGGTCGCTGTCGACCGGAAATTTCAAATGCCACAACAATTGTGGCTCCACAGAGAAGTCAGGCTTCGCAGGCAGAACCCCAAGAAGCCGTTCCAAAATCTGGCTTTGCCTCCTCCGACCTATTGTGATATTTGCAAGCAGCGCCATATAAAGCTGAAATTAAGCCAAATAAAATGTTTTGAAAACACACGCTGTTTTTGCCGAAAAACATCAAATGAGCGTACCTAAATATAATGTTTTTCGAGCTAATATTATGTGCCACAAACTGCTAAAACTACAGCATGAAGCCTTTTCAACTGCTCTTTCGACGCAACTGCCTTTGATAAGTCATGCGGATTTGCTTCTGATGCAAGAGAAAATGGGGCAGACCAAAAGGATTTTAAAAGGAACCAAAAGGATTTTAAAAAAGTCGTTTAATGGAGGGATTTTTGTGCATTTTTTCCGCTTTTGTGTAAATCATAAAATATTTTTGTGACCAGCCCTGGTATCGCCCTAGACGTCAAATTTCTCAAGCAATATAAAGAAGAAAAATGGAGGAAAAAATTAACTGCAGGGATGTGTATTTTTGCCAAAAAAATGCTCAACTTAATTGCAAAAAAGTCGCCTTTCGAGCTGATTTTCGCCCATTAGGCTCTCGAACATCTACTCACTTTGCCGGGCGTTTAAAAAAGGCAAAAAATGGGGCTCAGCCGGGGATTGAACCCGGGACCTCTCGCACCCAAAGCGAGAATCATACCACTAGACCACTAAGCCGATGGGGTGTGTTTGCGAAACTCCAATTAAATCAGGGATGGTGTAAACAAACGCAAATAAAAACACTGAAAACTCGTTTAACCTTCAAAGCTAGCCCATTGGAGGCAGAACGCCGTGAAGCACGCAGAGCGCCTCTCCAGAGCATCGTAGTTCAGTTGGGGAAAGTATGCCAGACTCAAGAAAAAAATATTAAAGAAAAATAAACCTTTGCCATAAAAACACCAACTTTCTTCAGACATCAAATTTAATTTTAGCCTAGGATTCGAAGAAACAGCTGTGCGGTTACTTTAAGATTTTTGTGCAGATTATAGGCTGGAAATAGCGGCATGTTGCCTTTCCGCTTCAAGTGAATAATTGGACAGACAAAAGTTTCACGAAATGCTCAAGAGTTTTCGCTTTCTTTTGAAAATTTTTAAACTTCTTGGGATTTTGAAAACTGCTGCTAGTAAGCGGGTTTGGTAGGGCTTGTAGGACATTTCGACAGAATGATAGTGACCAAAGCTGTTCACGTCCTCAACTTCAACATGGAATAAAAAGACGTTTATTCGGTATGGCTCTGGGAAATTGAGCGAAGATCGATGCGAATGGGAGCTGCGAGGAGGAGTCTGGCAGCCGAGGGACGGGTGAACTTCTAGGCGATCGACTGTGAAGAAGTCTGCTCGGTTTAAAAAATGGAGAAGACAAGAAAACCTCGCCGAGTTGCGCAGCGAAGAGCGCGGACACGGTCTCCGCGTTTTGTTCACGCCACTTCTTTGCGTGCTCATCTAAACTCGAAAATATGAAATGTTTTGCATTTTTTTGAACAAAACAGCAATGCGCAAAAGAGCAAACATTTTTCAAGCTTGAGACGGGGAAGACGCCAGTGGGCGACGTCCGTCGTCGCTCCGTACGTCTTGACAAGCAATGACAGCTAAAATCTTTCTCATGTTATTTCATAATCACAGCAACCTTCTGCATGCTGCTCTTCTCCTCGTCGAAGGCGGCGTCGACAGCCTGGTAGAGCGGTCCCTGAGCGCAGCCGCCGTACCTAAATGCCCTTCAAACTTGGATGAACACCTACCAATCGTAGAGACGCTGGAATTTCTCCATGAGGTAGTCCTGGACGTAGACCTTCGGCAGTAGATTCTGAAGTTTTTTTCCGTTGAAAGTTCATTCTTTCTTGACAAACGTGACTAAGAAGAGCGGGGATGCGGTGCGCGCGCATCACGTGGTCCTTCGGATTGAAATGGTCCTCGAGGACTCTGAAGACGTAAACAAGGTATTGCTTGCATAACGTAAGCAAGTCAACAAAATAAGCAGTGCTACAGTAGGTATTACCGATAGACGAGGTCCTTGTGCATGATGCACTTGAGATCGCGCGTAATCACCGTCGCCGTCTTCAGGTTCTCCACTCTGAATTAGGCTTTGTTGCGTTTTATAATCTTTTCTTGGCGATGTCTGGCTACTTAATCAAACTAAAGAAAACTTACAGCAAGTACTTTCGAAGGATCTCGTAGGCGGCGCTGTGGTTGGACGCCGACATGTCGCCCGCCTGCTTCAGCACGCCACACATCGATTTCCTAAACACAAATCGTCGTTGCTTTTTTAAAAATTGATTGAGTCGAAGGTGACTTTTAGGAGCGAAAAAAACTTACGGCAAATCCGGCAGGTCGTCGAGGGTCTTCGGAATCTCGCTAATCTCTCGACCCGAGAACACTTTCTAAACAGAATTTGTTTTTGTTCAGCTGTGGCCCACATTGTATTCGCGTACGTCCTCCTCGAAGCAGGGCGCAAAGTCCCCGATACACTTAGCTGTCCTCTCGCTGGAAACTGCCGACGGATCGTTCATGTAGAGGAACTTCTAAAATTATTTGATTTTTCGCAACAGAGATAACAAGCAAACCCTGACCGGAGCGCGTAGCTGCTCGTCGTCTCCCATCCTGTAGAGAGTGCGCCAGAGACCGGGGAAGATGGACAAACTGAAGACTCTCTAAGCGATTGCTAACAAACGCTTTGACGGGGTTCTTCTTGAAGAAGGCAAAGGCGGCCGTGAGGTAGTTCTTGTAACTCTCGTAGCCGCCGTCGGCCAGCACCTCCAGATCAGCGATCGCCGACGCTACGTCGATGCCGGACTGAATTTTGTTAAATTTTAAAAAGGTTGTATAACTAGCCTCGATGGCATCCAAGAGCACACTAAGATTGGCGTGGTAGTGCGCCACGAAGAGCTTCGGCTCGTCGAAGCGAATGGAGAAGATGCTCGGTATCTTCATGAGGCCCTCGATGAAGATCTTCTTTCCTGAATATTGATTGTTAAATTTTTATTGTTGACTCATACCCGGTGGAAGAAGTATGGGCTGACGCTTCTCTCCATTGATCAAAATCTGGATCGGCACGTACCAGGACCTGAAGAGTTCCTCCTTTACCTCTTGAGCCTACGCATTTCTTCCTTTAGCCGCGCCGTCGAGGCCAAATGCTTCATGTGCCACGAACACTCGCGGTCCTTCATCCACAAAAACCTTGACGATTGGGAAACCGCCCTGAAACCTAATTTCGCCTTGTTGTCGACTAGCCTGGCGCGTCCATGACTGGATGAACTGAGAGGGCTTGATGTGATAGCCGAAGTCGCCGTGACGAGCATTGAACTTGTCGAGTGAGGCGAGCACCGTCTGCTCCGACACCGGGTAGCCCTCGAGGTTGCGCGTGAAGCCCTGTAACATCACCTTGCTCCAAGGATTGTAAACGGTACCTTGAGAAGACGACTGAAGTTTCGGTCCCCGAGGAAGCGACTCGAATAGGCGAAGATAATGCCGGACTGAAACTTTACTCCAACAGGAAGAGAAAGGAAAACCTTCATGGCGGTCAGGGGTTGGAGCTGCTCGCAGACGGCCGCCTCGGAGTGGAAGTCCGCCTTCGGATGCAACACCGCGCTCTCCTTGTAGCGATCGGCGACAAGAAGCGGATTCTTCCAACGACGAATCTCGGGAATCTTTATTTTATTTATTTTTTAAAATTATTTTATTTACATAGGTGTCGTCGGAGAAGGGAGCGTAGAGCACGGAGAGGCCCTCGCTGAGATACGCGTCGGCCCAGGTGTAGAACGGCACGCCGACCGACCACTAAACAATTTTTTATTTTTTTGAGACATATTTATTTGCCTGTTTCATGAGCGCCTTCGAGCATGCGTATGACTGGAACGTGTCGACGGCGAACTGTAAATAAATTGTTGACAAGAAAATAAACAAGTAAGCAACATTCTTGATGCCGACATCGTGCCAGGGCAGGGCGACGACGCCATAGTAGCCGTGGCAGTCGCCACGCAGATCCGGCAGGAAGACGATTGATATGGACTAAAGATGTCAACAATGTTGTTGACAAACAAAATAACCCTGGGAGCCGGTCGGACGCCATGCTTCTTCGCGACGCTTGTCGTGTATTTCTCTGCACTAGCGGCGATTGCCTCATAGTCCTCGCGGTTCGCGTCCACTTCCGGATAATAGGCCTCGAACTTAAGAAGTTGTTGTTGTTGTTGTTTACTTATTTGTTTACCTTCACATCGAGATCCTCGGCGCGCCTGCTGACACGTTGAAGACGACGACCGAGAAGGAGGAAGAGGTCGGCGGGCGCGATCTTCGGCGTCGCCGCCAGCTCCGTCCTGCGCGAAGTGCACTCGTCGTCATCGCTGAAAATGTTTTTCAGTTATTTTGTTTGATTTCCACAACCTGTTGAAGATCTTCTTCACTGGCATGTTACCGACGACGACCACGTCACATGGCGCCACAACGGTAACCTGCAAGCTCTTTCAAAACTTTAGCTTTTTGCCTCAAAAGTAGCGACTAGGCCGGCTTGATCGAAGCAAGGGAAGATGCGTCGAGCGCCGTGCGGGTAGAACTCCGAGGCCAGTCCATCTCTACAAGTGCAATTTGTCAATTTTTTTTTATTTAGTGGGAAATCGGGAGTGCCATCGTACACCCAAGTGCCGTCGCTGTCGTAGAAGCGCGTGCGGTAGAGGCCGCGGCCCGGCTCCTCGTAGATGCTGCCCGAGAATTTTATCTGCAAATTGTTTGCATTCTTTTATTTTGGAGATGACTTGCCTGAAGTCGGTAGGTCGTATCTTTTTTGAGTTTCTCCGGCAACTCAATGAGGATTGCTTCTGGCTGCTCGATGGCTTTTAAATCACTAACAATCCACATTTGTTCGATTTTCCTTTTTTACTTGAAGACAAGTCCACCATCGTCGAAGAGCAATATGTCTCGGATGTCGGTGATGCCGATTGCATCCAGCACGATCAACTTATCTCCAGTCACCGTCTAAATGTAGGCTGGATCATTTATGCGTCTATGTGCAAATTGTTTGTTGATACAGTATCATTATCCACTTCAATCACTGTTGAGGTCAACATTTCCATTTCTTTTTGTTTGATTTTGGTCAACATTTCCATTTCTTTTTGTTTGATTTTCTAAACCAACCCTGAAGTCGATTCGCACTGCAGATGTGAAGCTCGTGGCACTCAGCTCGGTCACTTCCTGAAGAGTAGTTTTAGCAACGGCGAGAAGATCCAACCAGAGTGAGCACATAAGCCAGTGGAATAACAGTTGGTCCTCCGTGATGCGGATGAGGATGCGGCGCCACGGTGTGATTTCTGGATCATTTGTTGAGATTGTCTTCGTAATATGTACCCTGCAGGTGTGGGAGGGTAGACGGGAGGAGGCGGGGGTGGCGGGTCCGGTCGCACCGTCGACGGCGGCACCACACGTGTCGTCTTCGTCGGCCTCGTCGTCGTGCGATTGCGCTTCGGCGTCGGCGGAGAGCTGTAATGCAAATGTTGGTAATGCGCATATTCTTAATTTGTTTGCATCTTGCAAATTTTGAAAGACTTTTTCAATCTGTTATTATGGGAATGATTTCGATAAGCGTACGTTATGATGGGAGGCGGCGTGGTGGTTGGCGGCGTCGTAGTCGTATTTGGCAACACCGGTTCCGGGGTCCACGGTGCCGGCGGCTCCGGCGGCTCCGGCTCCACCGTCGGAGGAACTCTAAAAATTTAATGCAGCAATTATTGATTGATTTTTTCATTCCAATTTTGTTTCACAGTTTGAAAAATTCTAAATATGTGGTCTATCTAAACCATCCAGAATGACATTGGCATTTGTGCTTGTCACATCTCATTATGTGAACGATGACTTATGGAAACGAACATGGTGATGATGTCGTGCGTTGTGTTGGGAAGCGGTACTGGCTCGGGTGCCGGCGTCGGAGGCGAGCTGAAGATACAATATTAGCCGCGTCTTGCGTGCTATTTTTATACTTAAACTTTATACCAAAAAACGTTTCCCCCCTACTGTCTCATTCAGGCTCCGTTTGTGTTTTTGCATTCACTCGCAACGTACGGAAAATCTGTGATGTTTGGAAAGCCGCCAGTCGAATTGGGAAGCGGCGGCGACGGGCCGATCACCGGCGGCCAAGGCAGCGGCGCTCCCATCATATGGAGCACGTAGCCGAGCCCCATCCTGCAGCCGTTAAAACATATCGCCCTCAGGTTTTCGTTGCTTACACGAGAGTCACGAAGAGCGTGACTTGCAATGGCTCGACCATGGCAGACGGCAGCCACTGAAAGGGGCGTGCTAGAACGGTCGAACCAGAAGCGGTGAAGTTTTTTTTTTGAAACAACAAGTTTGAGCAGCATTGTGCCACTTCGTGAAAATTCGGTGGCTCACATTTATCATAGACAGGGCCAGAGGCAACACGTGAGTACACAAAGGAACATTTATTCAATACCGCCATCAACACCCAGCAGTTTGTCAGAGCTGAGAGTTCCCTACCAAGGTAGAGAGGCGATGTCCGGGAGCGGCGGCTGGATGACGACCTTCTCGAAGGCGCCTCGGACGATCGACTGACAGCTCTTTGCAAGAAGAAGCATGCTAAAACTTCTGCAGATGTCTCACTGGGAATGTCTGGTCAGAATGACAGCATCAGACATTTCGGGGCGACACGATCAATTGTCTAGTTTTGAGACATTTCATAATCCGATTTGTGCGACTCAAGTTGCATTTCAAAAACTTTTGAACGAAGTTTGAGAGGCCCGCTCTCGGATCCCTTCAACAGTAGTGGATCCTTTCTTTCGAAACCGAGCAAACCGCAATCTCTGGAAGAGTCTCCGTGCATTGAGCCATGCTCTTCTTGTAGTGAAAAAGACATCGACTAATGTTGCAATTCCTTCTCTCTCTCTTCCTCGTTATCTCCTCTTCATTCGCCTCTTTAGGCCCGATCCCCCCCCCCCTCGGTGACTGTTCGCAAAGGAGAAGAAGAAGAAAGTGCGCTCAGCCTCTTTCTCTTGACTCCTGTAAAATGGAGCAATCAGCACGTCTCCATCTCCTTCAGCATAGAACCAGGCGAACCCAGGCCTTGAGCCAACGGCTGGCATCAAATTTTTCACAATACAACCTTGACCATGCTTTGTGTAGTGTTTCTTGTCTGTGTACAACTCATTTCAAGCACATGCAAGTTTATTCGAAGGGGCTTCGAGGGCTCGTCGTCCTTCTTCACTTCTTCGGCGTCTTCGGCCTCGCCGTCTTCGCCGAAGCCGCGGCGGATGGCGGCGTTCTGGTCGTCGAAGTGGTGCCCATCACGCTGCGCGGAGCCTTCTTCGCCTCGTCGCTCTTCTTATGTCCTAGAGGGACTTCTCCTTTGAGGTTCAACTCACCGTGCTTGGTGCTCTCGTTGCTGCCCTTGCTGCCACGACGGCCGAGGATGCCCTTGATGCCGGTCTTGCTCTGCGCCTTCTGTCCGCCCAGGTCCTGAGAGTTATCTTGCCTCTTGGAGATGCACAAACCAAGCCCAGCGCTTTCCTCATCTCGGCTTCTTCCTTCTCTTTGCGTCGCTGGAACTCGTCCTTGCTGAATGTGTTGACCCCCTGCTCCTCCTCTCTTTCCTTCGAGAGAGCGCACCTTCTGAGGTCCGGGTAGAGTGGGGGCGTGCTGGAGGAGTTGGAGGTTGATGGGTCGCATGCCGATGGTGACCTCCTTGCTCTCGGGCATCACCTGCACGGGGCGCCTCCCGCCGTTCCGAGGCGCGTGCAGGATTCCGGCTGGTCGCGCCGTGCCGCGCTGCTTCATCGCCACCACTTCGCGTCTAAACTTTGTCTGTTGCTTTGTTTAGTAAACAAACCTCATGATTTCCAGGACATCATCGTCCATCCTCGGGTCGACTTCCACTGTTTTGTTCGTCGTTATCG
>JAQIXL010000147.1:0-48747 GCA_034700245.1 Poikilolaimus oxycercus
AGATGCGCAGACGACGCGCGCACGCCATCCAGGACCCGACGCAGTTCCTCTTCGCCCATCTCTGCGTCCTCGAACTCGTCGTCCAGGTCTCTTTCTCTGAGAGAGAAGAGAAGGACTGCAGGACGGCATCCTCAAGAAGGACGACCCGCGTCTCAAGAAGTTCGCGACGACTTACGCCGCCTTCCTGCAGAACCACATCGACAAGTGCCACAAGAGGAAGAAGAAGCAATAAACACTTCCGCCTCCTCCTTTTCCTTTTTCTTCGTCTTCTTACATCTCACACAGACTTCAGTTTTGAGGGATGATTGAGGGGGTAACGATCGGCCAAGTAAGCCGATTGTTGTGTGAAGCGAAATCGACCTTTATTGGGAGTGTTGGAAGGGCGATTTGGACCCCCCCCCCAAATCGTCCGACACAGCAATTTTTCTTGCTTCAATCGGAAGTTTGTTTCGGAGGTTCAGTTGATTGATCGCATGCCTCCTTTCCCCATCATCACAATCCTCCGCGTGTTGAGCATGAAAGAAGAGAGGAATGACTTTAGACAGAACTGATTATTGCAGAGGCGAGACCCGTCTTTCTTGTGGCAGACGACCCGAGAGGATGAAAGAGAAAAGGAAAGAGATCAGCAGAAATACTCCTTCGAAGGAGGTCGAAGAAGAGCTCCCGGAGTGGCCACGAGGGGCTCTGAGGAGCGACTTGGACTGCACGCCTCGCCCGTCTTGTACACTCCTTCGGGTCGACTTCTCATATAGCAGACAACGACGATGAGGACTGCCACCAAGGCCAAGCCCGCGCTCAGAGCGAGTACCGCTGAGAAGCATGTCAAAGATGGAAGGAGTCTTACGGTGGAGAAGGAAAAGAGGACGACGCTCGCGAGAGACGGCTGAGATGTGAATGTCCGAAGTCTCTTGCAGGGACTTGTCCTCCGTGTACTGCTCCCTGTGGAAGAATGTTACTTGGAAAGAGAGCATACAAATGATCGAGAGGACAACTGCCGAAGGAGACGCCTCCTGTGGGAGTGAGTCGAGAGGCCTTGGGGTCCTTGAGAGGGAAGGAGAGACCCACTTGGAGACGACTCAAGCAACCAGAGAAGTCTGCAAGAGAAACTCTTCTTGAGGATGAAGACGAACTAGTGTCGAGGAAGTGGAAGATGTTGAGACTCTCGAAGAAAGTCCAGTTGCCTTCGAAGGCGAGAGCCTCCTCGCCATCGACCTTCAACTGGAAGTGGCGTCTCGAGGAGCAGAAGCTGAGGTCGTGGAAGGTGTCGTCACTCAGAGACTTGGCTGTCCACGACTTGGAATGAGTGAAGAAGAAGCCATCGTAGACAGCAAGAGACAAGAAGCCTGACAATCTCTTTCCTCTTTCACTCTACTCACCTCGAGCATCAAGGGAGAGATTCATGGAGGCCTCCGAGAAGTGGGCACGCGCCTTCACGAGGGAGATGTTCGAGACGGGAGTCTGTATGGCGAGACGATGGCAGGGACCCGTGTGTTTGGGATTCAGCCAGGGAATCGAGAGAGAAGAGCCCGGCGAGATCAACGCTCCATACTCTGAAGGAGCCATTTCGAGCATTCCCAATAGATGATTGATAGGGGTCGCGTCTCTTCTAATGCCTCGCTCTCCCGGGGGACTCACCTCGAGTGCAGCGCTCTCCTCCGAACGGCGTCTTGGAGCAGTCGCAGACCGCCGAGTCAAAACGATCCACGCAACGGGCTGCATTCGCACAGCGACTCGGCGAGCAGGCGCCCTCCTCCCCCGCCCGAACATCATCTCGAGCCTCGTCTTCGCCCGTCCTTCTTCGAAGTCTTTCAGCCAAGAGGATCTCCTCTCCACAGAGATGCACATTCCTCAAGACTCCGGCGAAGCCCGTGGCGGATCCCTTGACGCGAGCCCCGAAGACCCAAGTGTACGTCGTCGGCAACACAAAGACAATCGACTGAAAGATCTTCGAAGCGAAAGGAGCGAACCTTGTTGGTGAAGGCGTGATCCACTCTGAGAGAGAGACTCGCGTCATCCGCTTCCCAGTAAACCTCGTGCCATCTTCCATCGTCCACCTTGCGAGTCGAGGTGATGGAGACAGATTGGCCTCCGTTCACCACTTCGCCCACTACTCGTCCATCTGCTAGAAGGTCTTCTCTCTGGGAGAAGAATCACCTTTGATGTAGAGCTGGAAGGAGTGGAGCTCGTCGATGGACTCCCATGTGAAGACTGTCAAGTGAGGCTGTCCCACTCGGAGTTGAAGAAGAAGGTCGAAGGTGGGGGTGCTGAAGGATTTGGAGCCCGTGAGTCTCGCACTTCGGGACAAGAAGGAGACTGCGTCAAAGACCACTGAAGATTTGATTGAGAAAGAGAAGATAAGAGACTTCTTCGGGAGCATTCAAGAGGACCGATGGACACTTTCAAGGAGGAGCCTGCGGAAGTTCCCCCGAGGAAGAGCGAGGTGACGGGGAGAAGCTGCGAGTGCTGGTTGAATCCCTCGTCGATGGCATCCTCGCCCGAGTCGCAGTTGCACATTCTGAGAAATAGTTCTTAGAGAGAGAAGGAGTGGTGCCTGTTGTGGATGCAGGAGGAGTTGACGGCGCAGGAGCACATGCGTGAGTAAGGAGGAGCGTCTCCCCATTGCAGACCGTGCTTGTCGTTGCGAGCCGCATACCACGAGGAGGGAGAACGACTCTCGGAGCCTTGCTCAGCCGTCGTCATAAGACGGGCGCCGCCTCGACACTCGTAGCGCATCATCTGAGACCTCTTCATTCCTTCTTCTCTCTACCTGACGACAACTCTCGAAGGCCTCCACGAAAGCATCCATCTGTTCCGAGTCAAGACCGTAGTCGAGGGAACGGCGCACGGCTCCCGGCTTGGTGGCCCCCTCCACTGCTACTCCTGCTGCAGGCAGAGAATGCTTCAAGACTGTTCGGATCTAAACCGAGGATGAGAACTTGTTCTTCGTCTACCTCTTGGAAGCCATCATCTCCAATGGCCTTCTCGCAAGAGACAGTGAAGGCCTGCAACTGACTGCCCCCGTCGATGTCCACTCGAAGTTGACGCGTCTTCGCCTTGGGAGTCTTCTCGAAGAACTCTTCACAAGAACGAGGCAACGAAGCTGCAGAGAAAGAGACTTAACTAGAGAGAGAGAGGCTCACTGGTGTGGCAGTTCTTTCCCTGGTAGCCGATGGGACATTCACACGAGTAGTCGTTGAGGACTCTCTGCTGGCAAATCCCCGAGTTCTCACAGGGATTGGGCAAGCATCTGAACACTCTCTCTCTCTCTCTCTGGGAAGGGGAGGGACTTGCCTGTCCGTGAATTGGCATGTGCCCCTCGCTACTCGCCCTGAAGCTGCCGCTGCAGCCAAGTCCACGGTCGTACTACGGAAACAGCCCCGGGCTCTCAGTTCAAGAGAGGCGACGTGCATCGCCAACTTCCTCACTTCCGAGCCCTGCAAGGTGTTGAAGAGAAGGGAGAGGGAGACCTCGACCCAGAGAACTGTGAGACCATCGACGTCGACATCGAGTCGCGAGCCGCGTACTCGGAGGACGAAGGAGTGCCATGATCCGTCAGCCACATTGAGAGCTGAGAGGAGTGAGAGGGAGGAGGCTCTTCACTCACGGGGATTCGAGTGCTGCCGAAAGTTGGAGAGGTTCGAGAGGAGCGAGAGCGAGCCGTCCTCGTCGAGTAAAGTCTGCAGCAGCGAGTCGTTGAGGGCGTCGCGCAGATCGACGAGAACCGCCGGAGAGGGAACCACTCGGAATTCGAAGCTGAAGGGGAAGAAGGAGAAGGGAAGCTGCACTGAACCATCCCAGACTGTCACGAGAGGAGGTCGAGACATCTGTCAATGGAGAATTGAAAGAGGAAAGGGAATACCTGACAAGGACGGAATCCATGTCGTGGGGCGAGGGCCAGAAGATCCACGGAATTGAGTTGAACTCGAGCAAGGCAGCCGTGGAAGGAGCTCTCGATGTCCTCGCTGAATTGGTCGGGTGGACGACCTGCCACGTGAACCTGAACATCTTTCTCTCATCTTCTCAAGAGTAACAGACGATGCTGTGGAAGTCGAGTTTTCTGTAGAGCCCCGAGGGTTGAGTGGAATTGAGAAGGACGCCGTCCACGAAGAGTTCCACCGAGTCGAATTGATGCACCCATCTCAACTCGTGCCACTCGCCGTCGTTCAGACCGCGACCGCCGCTGATCGTCGAGCGAGTGAGGGAACCTGGCAATGCTCGTCTCCAGAAGAAAGAACTCACCGAAGTCGAAGAGAACTTGAACGGCGCCGTGTCTGATCTGAGCAATGAGGACATCTCCTTGATCAGCGACGGAGAAGAAGAAGAGTCCCGAGCGGAAGGAGCGGAAAGAGACAGTCAACTCGTTCTCGTACATCGCCACAAGGCCTGCTCGCACCGTATCCACGGAGAAGGGAGTGTCATCGAAGGCCGAGATGAGAGTTTCTGAGGATTCCACTTGCTCTCCTCCTTCCACTCACCATAGTCACAAGCTGTTAAGAGAACAGTGGCAGCTGGTTCTTTTTCTGAAGTGAACACCGGGCGAAGACGGATGAAGCGTCCGAGCGCGGCAACATGATGCCAGTTAGCGACGGGTGACAGCACCGAGTAGAAGACGGCACGGCGACCGGAAGGAGAGCGGACAGCCGAGAAGGCGTCTTCCTCCAAAGCGACATCCACGTGGAAGGCGGTGATGGAGCCCGAGAGGGCAAGTCGTTGGAGCTTCTTCACCGCTCCGAGGTCAATGGAAGAGGAAGAGAAGGAGAAATCCTGGCACTCACTGCTCACTGCAAAGACCCGTCAAGGGTCAGTAGGGGGCAGGGGGAGGGAGAGGGCAGGTGGTCGTGGGTCTCCCTTCCCTGCTCTCTTCTCCTTTCCTCCTCGCGCAGCTCTTTGCGTGCGCTTGCAATTGGATTACTTTCCTCGTGAGGAGTCGTCGTGTCTTCGAAATCAAAAATCAATTTGTTCTTGCTTCTTTTTGAGGATCGGCGCTCAAGTTGCGGAAGGGGGATTGGAGAGGCGGAGAAGGGGAGAAGGAGGAAGGGCGAGGTGCCATGAGAGCCGCTGTTTGGACAGCTCCCCCTCCCCCACTCAGGCTCCTTGATGTGCCGGTGGAAGACACAATCAATAGCTCGCCATTTCCATAATCATTTAAAGGAATTAGGAAACGAGGACGAATTTCATTGGTTAAGCTGCCAAATTGGAGGGCCCCCCTCGGCAGCCATCAATAACGAGCAGGGGGCTGAGAAGAAATCGGAATGAGGAGAGGGAGGAGGGACTTGAAGAGGAAGAGGACTCACCTTCATGTGACAGAAGGAGGGCAGCGAGCAGAGCCCTCCACATGCGGGCGCCGCCAAGCACCGTGCACAACGCGCTGGCGGGAAGGCGACAACGGCCGAGAGACGAGGAGGGAGAAGCCCCGCCCCTTGAGGGTCAGCGGGGGCCGAGGAAGGGGGAGGGGGGGGGGAGGGGGAGGGGAAGGGGCCAATTGCAGATTCGACACGCCGACTGGGATTAGAGAACAATGGCGGGCAATGGTTTATGCGAAGACGAGGGTGTGCTCCAAGCTGGGGAGGGACCCCCGTCGGGCACCACGCATTCTCTTCCTCTTCCCCCTCCACCTCGGACCAAAGACATCCAGGCTTTCTTCTCAAGTCTTGAAGGCCACAAGGGACACGTCTTAGTGGTTCCCTTGGCTGCAAGAGAAGCCTTCGAGGGCCGCCAGAAAATGGAAATTCGAGGAGAGACACTCGCTGTTTAGTCCTTCAGCTGATACTTTCCCTTCTTGGCTCCTCTTTGATGGCGCCGAGAGAATCCATCTTGAGGGGGAGACGCGCATTTCACTTCATTTCCCTCTCGTCCTTCACTCGAAGCATCAAATTACCATAGACCTGGAGAGTCTTCTTCGACTCGACGCCCGAGACATGGCCGTCCCCCAACATTAATGCATTCCACGGCTCTTTTAAAGGAGACGTCGCTCTCTTGAGAAGGTGACAGCTCGTCTTCCTCCCCCTTCCTCTTTCACGAAGTGATACAAAGAGCGATTGTATGTGAGAAGTTTATGGAAGAGAAGTCTGCGCACACATCATTGAAGAATGAAATTGCACAGTGGAGAGAGGACGGGGGAAAGTCCTCGGAGAGACAGAAGAAGGAAGGGATAAGGAAGACTCTCTTCACTAGACTCGTCAACTAATGTCGTCAAGGAACAACCATCGTGTCTATTAGAAGTTTGGAAGAAGAAGAGCAACTTGACACATAACAAGGGGAGAGAAGGAGTAATAGCATGGAGGGAGTGCGAGCATCTTTGGACTAAGGATCATCCTTCGAAAAGCGGGTCTTCTTTGAAAGAGACAACTTCGTGTAAAGCGTCAACATAAAGAAGGAAGAGAGATGTACAAGAAGAAGAAAAGAAAAGAAAAGAAAGGATTGAACGCGCATCATGAGATCAGAGGCTTCTTCGACTCGCACTTGCAACACAAATACACTTTGATTCGAGTGACGGCGGAACGAGTCAAGCCCACACAGCCGATGTGGTACCAGCCTCCACAGCCACCACACTCCACCCACGTGCATTCCCGTTCACCATACGGCTTCACACAGTTCTCCGCCTCGCAACTCTCGTCCTCCTCGTGGTACATTCGTTGTCGACGCTTCCCACCAGAACCAATGGAAGAGGCTTGACGCTTCGGGGCTCGATCGGGGAAGAGGACGGGGGGAGGCTTCGAGTCCTTGGTCTGTTGACGGAGAACGTTTCTCAAGGCGACAGCTCCATTCGGAGGAGGTCGATGCGTGTGAAGAGTGACGGCGACGAGCATCATCACGTCCGGATTAAGGATCTCGCATGAGAGAACTGCGTCACAGGCCACGTTCAATCTGAAAGGGAGACCTCTTGCTTCGAAGAAGAAGGCGAACCTCTTTAATTGATCGGGATTCATGCAAGTTGTCTGTTGGAGGAGTGTCAACTGCTCGAGGGCCTCCTTGTTCACCTTCCGACATCGCTCGACGAGGGCCGACAAGACAAAGCCCTGAATGGCCTCCTTCACAAAAACGCTAATAGCCTTCACCTCAAAGGAGTTGGAGGGAGCCTCCTTGCAGGCCACCTCCACGTCGGCCAGATACGGACGGCGACTGCGAAGACAACGAACACAGAGAATGCTTCCTTCGGGAAGAGACGACATGAAGGATTCCCAGTAGAGACATTTCACTGAAGAAATGAAAGAAAAGAGAAGAAGCAAACCGTGGAATCGAGCCCCGCAGAGAAGACAGTTGAGGATGCTCTCGTCTTGGGCGTTCTTGCAGGGACAAGTCTCATTCACGGGTCTCTTCATGTTGAGACCTCTCAACGTGGAAAGGAGTTCATTCTGTCGAGTGAAGGTCCTCTCGAGATGCTCCGAGAGCTCTTCCAGAGTATCGAAGTCCTTGAGTTGATGCCTGAATGGAGAAGCTTGAAGGAGAGAGAGAAGGACGGACCATTCCCACGTGGGACTGTTCTCATCGTGTTCGTGTATCCTCAACTGAGGATTCACTCCTTCGATCAACTTCGGCACGTCTGTCCGTCCACAGAGAATCTAGAACTCCGTCTTCTTCTTCTTTGAGTTATTGTACCTCGAAGAGATTGTAGTAGGAGTGGGACTTGAGGAAGAGAGTAGCACATCTCTGGGTGAATTTGGTGAAGTTGCGAAGACGTTCTCGGAGAACCGGCACCAACTCCGATGTGCACAGAATCTGAAGAATGAAAGTCTTGAAGGAAGGAGTACCTCGTCTCTCTGACAGATCTCGAGAGCTTCGTAGACATCGAGCATGGAATGCTTCTTCTTCTCCGCCAACTCCTTCGCCTTCTTCGCCGAGTCCACCGAGCCGCGGATGTTACAAAGAGCTGCAAGGTCTTTCACTCGAAGACCCACTTACAGTCAGCCTCGAGCCACTCGCTTCTCTTCAGCTTCTCTGCCAATCCAAGAAGTTTCTCCAATGTCTTATTGGCCGATGAAATGAATGTCTTTGCCTGAAAAGGACAATGATAACCAGGAGAAGGCGGACCTCTTGTTCATCGTCGGCGGCGATCTTGAGGAGACTCGCGAGACGATCGAGGTCCGTGTTCGAGGCACCCAAGGACTTTCCCTCGACGATCATCTCGTTGACGGCGACGGGATCCCAAGACTCGATGCTCTTCTCTCCTTCCTCCAGTTTGATCCTTTCCCTCCACTTCTCCGTCCAGTCCTCCCATTCCAGAATTGGAATCACTCGGCGATGCCATTCACAGAGCTTCTGCGTCTGAAAGGACAATCTCTCCTTCTCCCTTCGAGAGAAACGAACTTGTCGTAGTCGAGAGACTTCAGAGAGACGGAAATTGAAGTCCTCGCCCTCCTCAGCCATTGTCTTCAACTCGTCTTCCACTTCCACCGAGACATTCCCGTAAGAAATCTCGACCCGCGTGGCCAAGTTGTCCGCCTTCTGCGTCCAATCCTCCACTTTCGTCAACAACGCCTGTCATATGTCTCTTTTAGTCTTGAAGGGAACTCACTTGAAGCTGTTGCTTCACCGAAGTGAGATCGCAGGGAAGATTGTCGAGGAGATAGAGATTGTTACGAACTTCTGAGATCTCCGGTCTTAGGTCCGTTCGTTGAGATCGTGTCGCCGTTCTGAGAAACAATTTGAGGAAAGTTGGAGATCCTCACCGTGTTCGGACTTTGCGTCGGATGAGGTTGTGCGAGGTCTCTCTCACTCGATCACAAGCCTTCACGATCTGAGAGAGTTTGTGGAAGGTGTTCGTGATCGGGTAGTGGTTCCTTCTCGCCCTCTCCAACAGTTCTTCAGCCTCTTCCAGAGCTGAACAAGAGGATACTTTCTGTAGAAAATGTCTTACTTGGCTTCATCTTGTTCGAGAGAGTTTTTTCCACTTCGCTTTCCCATGAATGGTACGAGTTGGTTCTATCCTTCAGCTTACTCACGAGTTCCTTCAGTTCTTCCACCGTATACCGATATCTACAAGAGTAACTAGAGAAGGAAGCCGAACCTGAGGACGCAATCCTTCAAGTGGCACTTCTTGCAGACTCGACTCGCATCACTCAAACAAGCATTCCTCCCATGGGTGCAGGTGATCATTGAGATGAAGAGGGTCGTCTTGCATTTGGCGCAACAACGTTCGTCGTCGCTCAGCTTCTCCGTCTCCTCGAAGCGCGTCTTCTTGAGACCTCCCTTCTTGAGCGAGGCTCGATTCTCCTCTTCTTCTTTCAAGATCTGAATTCTCTCTTCCCAATCTTCCATAAGAGATTACATCAAGAAGTTCGTTGTAGGTTGCCAGACACATGGAGACGTTGAGTTTCTCCGGGGGAGAGGTGGCCATCTTGAGAACGAGTTCGTCGTGGGCGAAGACACATTTCCTTTGAACCGTTGCATAGTCTGCCACACTCAGACGACCCATTCGAAGCTGAAGAAGAAGAAAGAGAGAATGAAAGAAAGAGTGAAGGAAGTACCCAGTCTACAGGCGCAAAGTTGACAGCTTCGGCGAAGTTGAGGCCTTCGTTGTAGCCGGCGTGATATGCTCGAGGGAAAGTGATGACGAACTCGCCCGGATTCTGATGCACTGTGTACACATCCACGTGCTTGTGTCTGCAACTCTCTCCTCTCTTCTACTTCTTTGTGGAAAACCTGAGAATAGCCGGGTTGACGGCCGTCGTCATGTGGTGAAGGAGATCTTTCTGATGACTGATCAAGTCGGGCAACATCTCTCGCACGACTTTCTCGAAAGAAGGAGCGTCGTCTCCCCCGATACCGTACCAGATCTTCTTCTCTCCCCTGAAAGAGGCTTCAAATACCGTACTACTGTTTACCAATGATTGTAGTTGATGCTGTATGTCCAATGGTCTTCGGTGTGCCAGCAGAAAGTGGAGAAGCACATGCCCACGTAGACCCACGGCACCATCATTCCTGAACAGTTGAAAGATGCTCGAAGACGAACCAGAAATGTCGGCGTCGATGTGAGAGAGGACGGAGTCGGGGAGGACGGGCATGTTGTTGAGATTCCAGGGGTGGGAGGCATACTGTGTCTTCAACTTGGAGTCCGCTCCTCGGAGATCGTCGATCTTCCTCGGAAAGCCACTTCCCACCTTCAAGACTTTCTCTCAAAAGAGATTCACTTGCCTTGCTGGTGATCAAGTCGGCTCCATACTTGACCGTGAGATCGGAGGTGTCGTCGAAGACCTTCTTCCAGAACTCCCTCTCCACTTCTTCGCTCGTGATCTCCTAGACTTCGATGCTTCGAGTCAGTCTTCTTCTCACCTCGATGGGCTTCTTGAAGTAGTCCTGCTTGAATTGATTCGCGAAGTCGGTGAAAGTGTGGAGATTGTATCTCGTCAGCCCGTCGTAGAAGCCGAATCCGTCGCCAAGTCTCTCAAGGGCCTCGTCCACGCACATTGTACAGCGCCATTCTCCCTGCAACCCCTTGTCCTCCTCTCCAAGGGATTCTTACTTGAGGCACGGTCTTGAGAGGAGGATTGGCGCAGTAGATGTGAGTTGAGTTGTCGCAAGTCTCACACAGAACCAAGTTCGGCTCGTCGTCGCCTCGTCCACATTTCAGACAGACCACACTCTCCATAGGATCCGCTTTCTTTCGTTCTGAAGACATTGAAAGAGAAGGAGAGACTAACTCTGAGGAGTGGCGCCCTTCTTCCTCGGAGAGAGACCTGCCATCATCCTCGAGAAGGGCTTCGCCGCTCGTCGACGACCTTGCATTGTAGGCTCGCAGGGCTCATTGCTTTGCGAGGGGGCAACCACCTCGTCGTCTTCTTCCTGGCGCCTCTCGATGGACTTCTTGATATCCTAGAGAGCCCTTCATCTCTTCCAAGACGGAATACCTCGACTCGAGCAAGGAAGGGGGCGAGGACATTTGTGTACTGCGCCTTGACGGTGGTGCAGTGTTTGTCCTTGATGCCCATTCGCTTGGCGACCGTCGTCCATTTCTTCTTCGCCGTCACGTCGTGTTCTCCGCCAAGTTCCTTCACAATCTGGGAAGAGGTGAATGACGGGAGGATAGAAGGAACCTTGTAGAGACGAAAGTAAGAGAAGAGCTTGCTGTCAATGATGACATACTCCTTGAGAGGGGCTCCACTCAGTTGCCAGAACTTGGCGAGACGTTCCTCGAAGAAGAACTTCTCCCTCTTGAGTCCCTCAATCTCGTTTATTCTCTGCATTCTCGGCGTGAACTCGAAATTGGTACGGTCGATGGCGAAGGGGGGTTTGAAGGTCTGAACTTGTTGTTGAATGGACTGTGAGGGGGACACAAACCGCAGGTGGCACGATCTTGACGACGCCATAGCGTTCAGCCTCAGGGCGGATCGATGCCACATAGGCGATGGGATCGGCGAACTCCTCGTCCGAGGGACGGTAAACCGGGGCGAAGGGCGGACGTTCAAAGTTGCGGTAGAAACGATCCATTCTTCTTCTATTCAATTCTTTCATCTAGTGGAGACACATACCTGGAGAAGCGACTTGAGTGACAGGTCTAGGAATTCCAGATCTGAGTTGTTCCGAAGGAAGCCGAGTGCATGATTCAGTGCTGTTGCAATTGTCCTAAGAGAAGTGCGAAGTGAGGTATTTCACAGCGAGGCGCGACTGCCAGAAGGCGAAGATGACGCGAGACACGCGAGGTGAAGACGAAGGACAAGAGACAAAGACTTCTCACGTCGCTTTTCGCGCACCTCTCGGTGGGGGAACTGGCTTTGCAAGCCGAGGAAGAGGAAACGCCCGAGGAGGACAGTGTCGTGCGGAGCCGCAGTCGACGTTCACAAATGGGAGCTCTCTGGCCGTCTCGCGTCTCTCTGCCGCCTCCCTCGCCCCCTTCGCTCTGCGTCTCTCGCTCTCGCGGAAACCCCGCATTTCAAATTTTTCCAACCTTCCTCAACTCCATTATTATAGGTGATAATTGATATCACGAGATTTAACAATTGTCAATCCGTTTTAGAAGCGATCTGCAGGACGACGTCATAACGATTTGAAGCAAGATGCCCGGCCCTCAGGTTTCTTTCCTTCTTTTGCCTCTTTCCGCCTATTTTCCTCATCCAAATTGGCATTCAGGACAAAGATGAGTCGACTCGCAAGAAGAAGGAGTCTATTGTCGACTTGTCGCGGTTCATCGACAAGAAAGTTCGAGTCAAATTCCAAGGCGGCAGGGAAGGTTCGTCCGTTCTTTCATTCTTCTTCAACATTTTCGAAATTTTCTCGTAACGTATTCAATTGTTTCTTTAGCGACGGGTATTCTGAAGGGCTACGACGCGTTGCTGAACTTGGTGCTGGATGGGACGAACGAGTTCTTGCGAGACCCCGAGGAACCGAGCAGCTTCGGTAACGAGACGCGCTCCCTCGGCTTGATCGTCGCCCGTGGCACGGCGATCACAGTGATTGCGCCGGCGGACGGAATCGAGACCATCGCGAATCCCTTCGCGGCGGCGGCCGAGTGAGCCTCTCTTGATCTCTCTTTGTCATGTTTTCTGTAAGTTGTTGCTCTTTGTTTGTTCCGTTGCCTTCTCGTCTCTCGAATGTGTGGCCACTCAGAATAGACGTTCACTTTATGGAGGCAAAATCTGATGGCTCGTGTAAGCGAAGAGGCGAATTTTCTCAGTCGGGACGAGGAGTGACAAGACCATACGTACAAGATATTTACAAGTGTTTGTGTGGGTACGATGAGGTTCAGATTAGAAGAAGTAACCGAAGTGTAGAATACATCACGCATGAAGATCTAATAAAGCGGATGTTCAGTGGGAGAAAGGAGAGAAAGAAAGGGAAAGAGGAAGAAGAAGAAAGTTGTGAGATGGTTGCGAAAGAATGCTCTTGAGATTGTAATTCCTGCGTTTCATCCGAAGGCGGGTTGACTGGTGTAGACAATGTAGAGGAAGCCATCTTGATCCTGCTCCATCTGATAGAGTTGTGACATGGTCATCGAGTTGGAGATGATGGACTTCTCGTTGACCAAAAGGAAGAAAGCTTGTTCGGGATGCAGTTGCAGTCTGAAATCAACACCTTCTTACGAAATTTCATGGAACATCGCCAACGAGATAATCATGGCCTTGATTGTGCAATAGAGGGCAATGCATTGAAGGCGAATGAAGGAAAGAAAAGCGTACCGTCGACGGACGATCTGCATGAGTTCGGCGACGGTGATGTGGTCGGGGACGAGGAACTTGCAGCGATCCATCAAGGGCAGCGACTTCTGAAACAAGATCTCATCTTGTGCTGACTTGGCAATGGATGAGAGATCTTCGAAACTCGGGCCAGCTTTTCTTTTACACTCATGCGCTGGCCACTCCGAGAAGCCAGAGTACACCCAAGGCCAGGGTGTGACTTCGTCAAATTTTTTTTTCATGGGTCGACTGTTTCTCAGAAATATTTTTACCTCGCCATCATAGCGTTCGATAATGATGGGCACTTTGTCGGGTTGCTGGCGCTTGATCTCGGCCACGTCCTTCTGACGGGCACCTAAAGTCCTCACTTCAATAGCTGCGAGAGGGTTTTGTTTGAGATGCTAGTCGGGAATCGATTTGTGGTGGAGGAGGGAAGAGGACTCACTGAAGGGACGACGGTCCTTGAAGGTGGGCACGTAGCCGGAGTGCGACATGGCGACGACGACGGGAGACACGGAGACACGCTCGCTAGAGAGACGCCGCCCGCATACACTGCTCGCTGTCTCGTCAGCTGATTGCCTGCACTGCGCCCTTCCGAGCCCTTGCGCTCTTCACGTGACTACCGTACTTTTTCATCCCTCCCCCAGGCAGAGCGTGCCGAGACCTTCTCCCTCCATCACTATGCTCACTCTGAGACGTCATTACAACTCTACAAGCTCACTACTCCTTCTTCCTATATTTCCCATTTAGAATTAGTGAAATTCCTTACCTGGATTGTATTAGAAGAATGCGGATCCGGAAAAGATGAGACTGAAATCCGTGGAGATGATCGTCGAAGAGACGTCACGTCCATCCAAGGTGAACTCTCTCTTCTTCTTCACAACTCATTCACACTCATTGAATGTCTCAAAGTGTGATTTGAGATGGAGAGAAATGGCGAGAGGAGGATCTCGACGAACAATGAGGAGAAGTGGGAGCGAAGAAGAAGAAGAACTTCTTCGGAAATGTTTTCTTCGTCTCGGCCAGGCTGGCTCTGGGTCGGCCTCTCTTGCGTCATCGGCTCCGTGCTTGTGCAGGTAAAGCAACGGCAGAAGCAAGAGTGAATGTGCAGCTTCTTCTTCCTCTCCTCTCGCGGGTGACAGAGAGGGCCGTCTGTCGCATGGCCGGTCCCCATCTCTCTCCCTTCATCGACTGTCAACCACCAATCGAGAAGCATTCCATTCGTTATGAAGCGCCTCTGAGGAGATCCGAGAACGAGGTTCTTCTAAAAGGATTTCTTCCCTCAACAAGGATACAGGTCACCTTCCTCGTGGATCCGATGTCAGAGCGATGGACGGAGGAGGAAGAGGAGACACCCGTCGTCATCCACTCACCACGGCCGAGTCTCGATCCGGCCAGAGAGAATGAAGCTCTCGCAGCCCTCGTCGCTGCAATCCAGAACAGACTCAACGGAAATCTCAAGAAGGTTCTTCTTCTTTGAAGACTGAACAAGTAAGCAGGCGGGTACGATCATCGAGCATGCGTTGGCCCTCGCTCCTTCTCACCCCGACGTCCTCACAGAGTACGGCATCTTCCTCGAAACGGCTAAAAGCGATGTTGTCTTGGCCGAGGGACTCTACAGGAAGGCCCTCTCCTACGACCCCAACCACAGCGAAGCTCTTGTGTAGGCAACTCGACCAAGTGAAGTTTGTTCAGAAGAAGACTGAAAGCCTTGCCCGTGGTGGAGCAGTTGGATGCGGCGATGCTGAAGGAGATCCACGCGAAGAAGAACTACTTCAGGAGTATTCCTCGTCACTCGTCGGCCCTTCGACGAGCCTTGCGAGAGAGTTACTTCGCTCACGTCTACCACACAGTGGCGATGGAGGGGAACACGATGAGTCTCCACCAGACTCGCTCCATCCTCGAGACTCACATGGCCGTCGCGGGCAAGAGCATCGTCGAGCACAACGAGATCCTCGGCATGGACGCCGCTCTCAGATTCCTCAATCAGAGTCTCGTCAATGTCCACGCCATCTCACTCCAGGTCCCTTTTCAATCCTCGAACACCTTCTCCCAGGACATCCTTGAGATCCATCGTCGTGTCCTTGGCTTCGTTGATCCCGAAGAAGCAGGTCGTCTCCGAAGGACGCAAGTCTTCGTGGGCAGCTTCATTCCGGTGCCGCCAGAGGAAGTGCTGCCCCAGATGACGGAGTTCATCAACTGGCTCAACGACGAGGAGACCCTCCGTCTCGACCCCGTCGAGTTAGCCGCCCTCGCCCATTACAAACTCGTGAGAGTTCTTTTCCAGTCCATCTTGTTGACTGTTTCCAGGTGTTCATCCACCCTTTTGTTGACGGCAACGGACGAACAGCTCGTCTCCTCCTCAACTTGATCCTCATGCAAGCGGGCTTCCCTCCCATCATCATCCCCGTCGAGAGCCGTGTCCGATACTACGAGACGCTCGTCGAGGCGAATCAAGGCGACCTTCGCCCTTTCATCCGCTTCATCGCGGCGAGCACGAGCGATGCCCTCCAGGCAAGTGTTCCTCCCCCGCCTCACTCCTTCTCCCGCAGACATTCATTAACGCCGTATCCACCTGCGACCAAGAGTGCCCCACCGCCTCGGAGCTGCCCGGCGGAGACACGATTCGGGTCTAGCTCCTCTCTCTTCTCTTCTAGTGCTTCAGCGGGTCAACACGGGGTTCAATGCATCGGGACTTTCTTCTGTGATACAACAAGTGGCAATTGCATCTTTGTATTCAATCAACTTGATTATGTTACATAAATATATTGATTGCTAGAGAAGAGAAGAAACTTCTTCTTCACTGTTGTTCGTTCTGGGCGAAGAAGAAGTTGCCCGCGATCGGATCTCCTGCAATCCACACGTGTGGCTACACAACAACAAGGCAGAGGGACGGCGCTTTACAACGAGACGAAAAGGTCGAAGGGAGAGGGGAGGCCACTCACCCAGCTTGTTCTTCTCCACGAACGCCTTCACACTGAACTTGGCCCGCGACGACGGCTTCGGCACTTGAATGCGACGTCCTTGATGCTCCCAGAGAAGAATGACTGAAACTCTTTCTCCTTGCCAGAGTGGAATCCTACTGTATCGATGAGGACCGGTGCGAGGACCCGGGGCGGGAGAGCCGTAGGCCATCTGATGTTGACCTCCGTTGATGCCTTCGAGGACGTTGCTCGCCGGGATGTTGGCGACGAGCCAGTGGAGCCACTCGGCGACCGACGGGTTCTTGCGGGACAAATTGTCGGGGTCTGCGCCTTCTGCCTCTCTCCCTCACTCACCTATCATCACAAGGGAGAAGGTCGACTCGGGGTCCACCTTCAGAGTGAATCGAGGGGCATTCTTCAGATTGCGCACTTGGAGTTCCTGTCCCGGCTTGACTTGGATGCCATCCCAAGTGCACTGAGAACTATTCGACAAGGAAAGAGACTCACATTCAGCTGCTGAGCGGGTGCATTCTGGATGATCTTGGGAGTGATTTCGTGCTGCGCGAAGAGAGCCGCTAGATCACCCATGGTGAAGGAGCAAGAGGAAGGAGTGACGCGGATCGAGTCGAGGGACGGGGGCGAGCTGCTCGTCGCCGACACCCGGCGACCGCCCCTCGCGGCAGCTGATCGCCCGCCTTCACACTCCTCTTCATCCAAAGACATAACACTTTCCTGGCTCGATCTATAAAGGCCGGAAGAGAAGATCTCCGTTCATCTTCGTCAATATGCATCACTTCTCTCAACTCGTAGAAGGACTTGAATTAACCAAAGAAGATGAACTCGAGAGGAGGTTTCTTGTGGAGCAGTCCGCGACAGCTGTGAACCATCAGGCTGCTCTCTTGGCTTCTCAACAACATCTTTCAAAGTTCGCCCGTTACTCTTATTGTGGGGATGATGAGCGTCAGGGATCCCGTTCAGCGGTCTTTCCTTGAAGCCAATGAAAGTCCTGAGGAAACAGTTGAAGAGTATGCAATAGGGAAACGCCTTAAATCCTGTGATGACACTTCGAAGAGAGATCACGCATTCTCATCAAAGGTTCTACTTTGTTGAAGCATTTGGCTGTAGATACGTGTTTCAGGACGTGATGGAGAACGTCAGACCCACAGCGAGAAACGGTAATTGAAACTTCCAACGCTGCGGTGTACAAACATAACACCCGTCCGAGTTTTACCATTCGATGCAGTCAAGATTTTGGTTGCGCAGTTCTTTTGCTTTTCTTTTGCTTGGTTCTTTTGCTCGGTTTCTCGGTTCACACAAGTACACATGTTTGTAGAGAGCCCCGTCTGGTGCTGCGATGGTTCGATATTGGAGAGGCACCTTCTTCCAGCCGTTTGCTGTCAAGATGTTTCCTGGTATTTGGTTTTTCTTCTTTATACATCGTTCTCAGGAATTTGGAACGCGCATCCGAGATATGCGACGAAGACCGTGATGGTGAAGAATAATGACGTCGACGGCGCTTTTCATCTCTTGAACAGGTTCATCTCGCTTTATTATAACTTCTTGAATTTAGATTAATGGACTCGGAGGGATTACTGAAAATCATCCGAAGGACACAGCGCTACCAGAAGCCGTGGATGCAGCGCAACCTGATGTCGATCGAGGCTTCCAAGGCCATCTTCAACGAGGACATGAACCGCAAGATGAAGTTTCTCGTGCGAAAGAATCGACCTGACGCTTATCCAGGTCAAATTACCTCATAGTTCTCAAGTGTGGGCATACTGATCCCAGTATAAATAGCTTTATTACAAATTGACAGGAACTATTAGAATTGAACCCGTTCACAAGATGAGATTTTGATTTCGCGTTTGTACCACTGATGAAGATTGAAGGAGAAGAGACCGTTCAAGGTCTCGTATCTCGTAGTTACGATTGCACATTTTGGTTGACTTGTTGAGCGACGTCGCCGGTGCAAGGAGGCAATGATTTTCGAGGCGTCGCCGCGTTCACGCGTTACCCCCAGAGACCATTGGGTCCCTCTTCTCTCGTGTGCCGTCTGCAACCAGGCTCCTTCATTCTCGAGTTGCCAACTTTTCCACCTGGTCAAATATCTTCTGCGGAATGCCAAGAAGGAACGTGTCATAGGTTGTATTCGGTGGAAATGTGATACCTGGCATGTAAGGGTTTAGGGTTCGTGGTACCTCGATGGCCGTCTTCTGACGTAAGACTCCATGCGTCGTGAGAATTGAAGAGTGTGTGAAATGCGTCTTCCATTGCTGGTTCGTCGGTCCATGGCAGACGATCGGCGAGGACGACGAAGTCGGCCTCGGCGTGGAGCAGAAGGCAATCGAGTCTC
The DNA here is from genome assembly GCA_034700245.1 of Poikilolaimus oxycercus. Lineage (NCBI taxonomy): Eukaryota > Metazoa > Nematoda > Chromadorea > Rhabditida > Rhabditidae > Poikilolaimus > Poikilolaimus oxycercus. Next base: position 18,387 of record JAQIXL010000147.1, read on the forward strand.
GCGGCCCTTGGCTCGATCTGCAAGAGCGGCGCAAAGTGCGTGTGGGGCGTGTTGTGGTGCGCGCCTCGCCTCTCTGGGACCACTGGGGGCGGGTTCAAAGCTCACCTCTGCAAAGAGAGCGCGCGCGTCATGGAAAGAGGGGCGAAGCGAGGACCACGCCGACAACGAGAGAAGACGACGAGACTCGAGGGCGAGCAGCGTCCTCAACATCTCCTCGGGCAGACGAGTGAAGGCAATGTGCACGAAGACTCCGAGTTGCAACGCGTGCACTAGAGGTCTCACGGGGAAGTCCTCTTCCACTGAGACGGGTGCCCAACATTGGACCACGTGGAGGGGTTGAGCCGTCTGTCGGACTCCTACCTACAAGCACTAGAAGGGGCTGTGGGAAAGACGGCTGTGCACCGAGAGACGCCCCACTGAGAAGAGTGCGAACTGGGTGCATGGGGACACTGCCCCCGAGAGAGAAGCATTTCACGCGCCTTCAGAGTGGGTCTGCCAATAATCTTGGCGAGGATGTTCGCCTGCTCTTCTTCCGTCGTCAGCTCCACTCTCTCCACTTTGTCCTCGAGGGAAACGACGGCTTGAACGAGATGGTCACTAGTCCCAGGAAGGAGAACGGAAGTCGGCTGCAGCACGACTCGACGCTCCTCTCTCTGACCGCCGACTGCCCACAACTTTCGTCGACTGCGGATCTTGCCCTCATTGGAGAAGAAGAGAAGACGCAGCTGCGCTGTCCTGAAAGCGATCCTGAGTCCAGAAACCAAGGACAAGGCTGCAGAAAGACAGATGAAGCGAGCACCGAGGAGAAAAAATGGCCGAGAGAAGATGGAGATGGTCGAGGTCGGTGATGTTGAGGTAGTGGATCCTGGCTCGAGAAAGGAAGAGGGCTGCGAGGACGGCGAAAAAGGCGGCCACGACTCGCCCGTCCATGGATGTGTCCCAGCATCCCCGAGTCCCCGTTTGAGATGGCCAGATAGGCGCTCGTCTCGCCCAGCCTCAATGACTAGAGGCGTTCTCTGCTGGAAGCGAACTCTTTGAACCCGACGATCGGTGGCAGGCGAGGCGAAGGGAGGGCGGGGGGCGTGTGAGCCTGGTTGTCCTGTAGGGGCGACGGGGTCTCGGCGGGCGGCCGCTCTCCTCTCGCTCTCTGCCCGCCCCTTCCCCTTCCTTTCAAACATGTTTCGCCGTTTCGGTGAACGTTGCAGCGGCGCCGCTGCCGCCTCTCTCGCTTTGCCGGCCGAGACTTGGTCCTCTTGCAGATGGCAGCCGAGGTGAAGGACGAGGACCTCGGCGACGACCTCCCGCCGTTGCCGGCCGACGGCCTCGACTCCCCTAGCAAGAGTTGGTTCTCGCTTCTTCTTCTCCTTCTCCCTTTTCTCGTCCCTTCCCTTCCCCTCCCCCTCGCCGTCCCTCGTCGCCGAGTATTTGCATAGCAGCGCGCTGGCCGAGTAGGCGAGGCGGACGAGCAGCGACGAGGGCGGTGAAGGCAAGTCGTCCCCTGGCCGCCGTCCACGAAACCCGAGAGGCGAGGCGACGACGGCCCCTCTCTTATCAGGAAGACGGCGTCCCGAAGACAACCTTGGCACGAGGGTCGAATTCAGGCTGCGGGGTCACTCGTCCTCCCCTCCCCCTTCCCCTCAACCCCCAGGTGACCCGAGAGAATAGGAGCCAGCCGTTGCTCACACTCCTTCTCCGCCTGCACCCATTTTGTGGAGCGTCGCCCTCGTCTCCACTTGCTCGAATATAGCGTCCGTCGCCTTATTTAATTGCCGACTAGAGAGCGCGCGCTTGAGGGGCGAGGTGGACCCGCGCGACTCGGTTGAACTCTGAAGAAGAAGAAGAAGAAAGAGGGTTCAGAACAACTCGCATGTCGAGTGTGCGGTGACCGGAACTCGGGACGGCACTACGGCTCGATCGCGTGCAACGGCTGCAAGGGCTTCTTCCGGAGGAGGTTCGTCTCAACAAAGGAGGTGAAGGAGGAGCTTGCAGTGTCTGGGAACAGAGGTCCTACAAGTGTCGCTATGAAAGTCGCTGCGAAATTCAACAAAGTGAGTTCCGCTTCCGGTCCTCCACAAAAGGGGCAACTCCTCACGAGTTCTTCTCTTCTCGAGGAGAAGGAGAGGGAAGAATGATTGCAAGAGCTTCCTTGCAGAATACCGCAACCACTGTCGAGCGTGTCGTCTACAGAAATGTCTCGTCGTGGGCATGGATCCCCTCGGTGAGTACTCCCTTCTCTCCTCTCTCTCGTCCGTGTTCCCCGTTCCGAGAATCTTCATTCACTGCCTGTCCTTGCAGCTGTGCAAAGCGAGCGCGAGAAGCCGAACAAGAAGGCGACGAAACGAGTGAAGGAGGAGCCCATCGACGAAGAGGTGAGACTCTCCCTCAGAGGATGACCTCAGAGTGACAGTTCGAGATGCCGGGACCGTCTTCCCGAGTACCGCGCCATGTGGTCTCCGAGGAGAACTCTCCTCGCTCGTTGCCCATCGGCCTTCTCAACAACAAGGAACACAAGGACCTCGTCAAGATGTGAGTCCTTCTCTGGAAGAAGAAGAGCGATGCAGGCTCGTCGAGGTGGAGCGGGTGTGCGAGTCGATGACGGATCCTTCTTGTCCCCCATCTGGGTTGTGTCGAGTGGACGTGTCGATGGAGATGGCCTTCAAGCAGCCGGGCCTCGTCTCCGCCAGAACTAAGGCGAGTCTTCTCTTTTCTGTCCTTTCCCCTCACATGAATGAATCGATTCTCGCCGCGCACAGGCACTCCTCGCCTCCTCCTCTCACCTTCCTCTTGCAGATCGACTTCTCCCCTCAACACGCCATCCGAGCGACGGAGCTCCAGTTCTACTGGTGTCGAGGCTTCACCTTCCTTGTCGACTGGGCCCACAACATCCCCGAATTCCGTTCGCTCTCCTGGCCTGACCAGGTCTCCTTTCTTTTCTCCTCTCAATTCTTCAGAAAGTCGTCTTACGGAACCGAATAGTGGCGATCAACTGGTGGGCACAAGCCTATTGGACAATTCGAGTGAAATGCTCGGGAGTGGCTCTGGGAGTGGGATCCTTCTTCCCCCGCGACATCGACCAGCAGAGGAGTATGGATCAGGAGTGAGTGAAGAAAGAAGAAGGGGAGAGTCTTCAGATGCATCCAATACTTCGGCAATATGTGTGACCGAGCGATGAGTGAGATCGTCGCTCCCTTGGAGGCGATGAACGTGGACGAAGCGGAGTATTGTCTCCTCAAGGCGATCTGCTTCTTCGAGAACGGTGCGTCATTCCTCCCTCCCTCTCTTGCTCTCTCACGTCTCCTTCTTCTTATTCGTCTCGAATGTTTCTTATCTCGAAGAGTCTGCAAGCAGATAGCGACGTCCTCAGTGACGGTCGTCTTTGCAGATTCCGAACTCTCTTCGAAAGGAAAAGAAATCGTGAGCCGGGGCAGGGAGAAGTGCATCGCCGCCCTCTACGACTACGTCTGTGGCAAGGAGACGGGCAAGGGACCCGAGAGACATTTCAATGTCACCAGAAGACTCTCCAATCTCTTCCTCGTCATGCCTTCCGTCGAGGTTCCCCTTCCTTCTCTTTATAATAGAGATGTTGCCTTGTAGAGAATCGCCCAACAAGAAGACGACAACGTCACCTTCCTCACTCTCTTCAACCGTGCCGATCTCAACGGTCTTCCCTATGAGATCCACTCGCGGAAGACAAGAGCCGCTGCCTCGTTCGATCGCTTCGCCGAGAAGGCTGCCGTCTGATTCGCCCAACCCTCCTCATTGCTATTGACCCCGTTGTGGACTGTGATGCTTCCTCCTCCCTCCTCCACCCTCTTCCCTTCTTTCTCATGAGTGTGCGTGTGGCCAAAGAAGACAAAAGACATAGAGACTTTATTGGTTGTTCGTTGATTGACTGGTCCGTTTGTACCCAATTTGTTTCCTTCGCGAGTTCCTTCAAATGCGTGGAAAGCACCGTGATCTCCCCGAATAAGAAAATAAAGACATTGAAGAAGAAGAGAAGAAGTGAGCAAGAGAAGGGGAATCAATGATATGACAAGACATCCGAGGTGGAAGTGCGAGTTGACGCGGGAATAAAGGAAGAGAAGTTCGTCTCGGCTGTCACCGACGTCGACGGGGCGACGACTTCCGTCGGTCGAGGCATCTCCGAGGTGCGTCGCGGTGTTCTCTGCAGAAGCCCCCCTTTCACTCAGGAGCAGACGAACCCTGATAGAAGCATAAGAAGAGACGTCATCTCGGCCCTCTGCAGTCTGAGGTCGAGGGATGGGCACTCCGGGTGCAGCTCTCATCTCTGCAGCTTCATCCTCCGATTGGAAACTAGAAGGCCTACTTCGGGGAGAGTCGTCTCTAATCCAGAAATCGGCGCTCAAAGGCACGGATGAGGCAAGCTCCTTCGACGCTCGCGAGCCACACTTGGAGGTGTGACAGACACAGAAGAGAACATTGAGGAAGCAGCCGATGGAGAAGAGGACGCAGAGCACAATGCAGAGATAGTAGAGGAGCTCCGCCTCCCCCGTCCGACTGCACTCCATGCTCACGGGTGCTGCAAACATTTCACAAATGGAAGAAGTCTCACCATTGGCAATGTTGTTCGAGGAGATGACACGTACTGTGGTGGAGACGAGGAAGGAGGTCGTCTCCTCTTCTCCTTCCTCTTGTTCTCCCTCGGTGCCAAGCAGGCGAGTGACGAGTTCGTCGTGGGCGTCCGAGGTGGAACATCGAGGCTGAGCCGTGAGGAAGGAAGAGAAAGAAACTAACGGAACAAGGCAGTTGGGTGGAGCAGAGAGAGACTCGACAGACGAGGTGGACATGTTCCGAGTGGGGGAAGCGGAAGAAGGAACGGACTGAAGCAGCCGCCGATTGCAAAGAGTAATGGAAGGCCTCCACCACCTCCGAGACGGGACATCCCCGTTCGTCTGTCAGCTGAAAGAGTTTTGAGGAGGGAAGAGACTCGCCTGCATGCTGAGGTTGTGGCTTCCATAGGCGAAGCAGTCGCCTACTCGAAAGGGACGACTCTCGATGTCACTGTTCTCGAGCTGAATACAAGACTTGAAAAGAGAGAAGAGGTCACCTGAATGAGATAAGTGTCGCCGAAGACGACCTCCTCCTTCGCCTCGCCCTCATCCACAACGCGGAGGCGGATCGCCGGCCGCGCCCTGCAACAACCTCCACTTTCTCTCCTCAAGCAAACAGTTGAGAGCTCGTTTCGTTGCCTTCCTTCTCGTTCATCGAAGAGGAAGCAATTGGACAAGAGACGTTCAACACCTAAATCTTCTTCTTTCTCCTTCTCCTTGAAAGAACCTTGTCCTGGCCGAGGACGAGAGCTGCATGTTCGTGGACGGCGAGGGAGAAGGAGTAGCTCTCGGTGTCCTATTCGGGAGTCTCTCAACCAGTCTTCTCACTCACCGGCGAGTAGTGAATGGAGCATTCGTCAATGTCGGCGAAGGAGACTCGAAGCACCGTCACCTTGGCCCCCATGCCGACGGCGGTGCATTCCTTCAGTCGACTTCCGCCTACAACTGAGCCGAAGAAGGCAAGAGGCGTTTGGACGAGGACCTCGATGTGGCCAGGCAGACATCTCCATGTCACTGCAATCTGGCTTTGAAAGGGTGAGGGGGAGAGGGAGAAGCTGTCTCGGGGAGCTCTACCTCGAGGCTCGAAATCGGTGGGCCGCACCTGCAAATTCGGACACTTTGCCTCTTTTCTTGTCTCGGGTTGCGCGATCAAAGAAAGGCCCGCGGGACGAAGAAGCGCCTCTTCCTCGTCAACCACGAAGACCCTCTTTGTAGTCAAAGCAGAGAGAACTCACGAGGAAAGGAAGGAAGAGCAGAAGAAGAAGGGAGAGGAGCAGTCGGCAGTCGAGCATCCACGATGACCTGCAAGGAAGCAGCTGGCTAGGAATAAACAGAAGGGAATAAACGAAGAGGGAGGGAGTGATTCTTGAAGGACAGACACAGGAAGGGGATCGATCTCCTTCGAGGGCGTTACATAACAATAACTGAGCAATGAGGGAAGGAGGGTGGAGGAGGGGAGAGGCCAGCTGGCTGCCCCCGAGTGACCTCCGGACGCCCGCAATTGGCCGTGTGAGGGGAGAGGGGAGAGGACTATTCGACGATTCGAAAGAGGAGGAGACGCGCGAAAGGCGACGCCCCCGGCAAGTGGACGAGGGCCGAGGAGCTGCGAGAAGGAGTCCTGCTGACGCACCCTTCACACCTTCTTTTTCTTCTCTTCTTCCTGTGGCGAGTCGGCAAACAGCTGCCGAGGAATGAATGTTTGGTCGCTGAGTCGGCGTTCTCGATGACCCCGCCGACTACCGGAATCAAGCCTCCTTCCTGATAAGAAGGACACGGATACAGTACGAGAGCATCTCAGGAAGTCGCTCGCTCTCTTTCGCTTCTCAATCTTTGGTTCATGTCTGGTTCCGGAGAGATGTGCGGCTTTGCCACAGTCGATCGTTTATGACTCAGCCAATCACACTCTCAACTCACAGCAGACGATTTTCGTTTCTCGTATCCTCTCCTTCTCGGGATACAATGCTGGGATTGTTTCCTTTCTCGTTCTTCTTCATTTTTCATAGCAACATTCAGAGCAGCAACAACGACGAAGCATCCACCCCGAAGACTTCTCATGTAGATGAGAGATGTCTGTCCAGGGGCTATCCACAGCTGGAAATGGACGAGAGTTGTGAGTGAGGGGAGGCCCCCTGGACACGCTTCATGCATCGCAGACAACCTCGCCGTGTCAGCCAGTCTTCGAGCAATCTGTGTGGCACCTTCAAGGTCTCGAAACATTTGCTCAGCGCTTTCACAAGAGAACCAGATGAAGGCGCTGAAGTCGATCGTAGCCCATGCGCCCCTCCCTTCACGCATACTCACACTGGGTTCACTCAAATGCTGTCTTGCAGCGCCTACGGCTTGACTGGAGGGCCATTTCGTGGGAGACGGACCAGGCGGAGTTCGGCTGCACGGCGCAGCAGAGGCGCTAGTCCTGGGTGGAGAGGCGGCGCAACGTGGAGCGAATTCGCGGAGGGACGAAGTTGATCCCCCGTCTCTGGTTTGACCCCGCCCCTCTTCCTTTTATTCCCTCCTCGCAAGCCTCGAGCATCCGCCCTGGCTGAGCGTCTCTCGACCGACGAGAACCAACTCGGAAGCGCCGTCTCTGTCTGACCACGACTTCAAGAAAATCGCTGTCTCGTGGTGCGTCGAGGCTTCTCCATTCAAACACCAAACAATCCTTCCTCTTCGATGGGATTCACCTTATGTGGTGTTGCCTTGATTGAGAGAAGAGAGAGAGAGAGAATGAAAGTTTACGAGGCTTGGCACGTAAGTGAGAGGGGGGAAGAGGCAGGGAGAAGGGATAAGGAGAGCCCGGACACGAAGGAAAGCACCGGAGGAACGGGACAAACGGGCCACTACGTCTCGTCGAGAGGGCCGGGCGTCTTCGCCGTGCCCACCACCACGGGGATCACCACGTCGAAGTGCTCCAGGTCGAGTTTGAAGAAGTAGGAGATGGTGATGAGACGATTCGCCTGGATGGAGGTGGGCGGCAGATCGGAGGGCACTCGGAACTCGACCACCTTCGACTCGCCGCCCCCCGACGCCTTGCATGTGCCCTGAGAGCTCTTCTCTCTTCTTCTCTTACATGTGTTTCCACGGCGATGGTGATGGAGCGACGATCGAGACCGTCGAGGCGGCTGCCCGACACGAAGTCCAGTTGCTGGCACAGTTGCACGAGAACACATTCGTGGGGCTCCACGTGCTGCTTCCCGCCGAAACGTCTTCCGAAACGACGACGCGTTCTGTCGTCGACGAGCATCGTGAGGCGAGTTGTCTCTCCTGGCACTGAGAAGGAGAAGGAGACACTCACCTGGGAGAAGACCCGTCTCGGCAACTGAGATCTCGGCACTGACACAGCCTCGTCGACGCGGCCAGCAACAACCTCGAACCTGGGAGACTTGTCTGGAGGAAAGAATGCCCACCTCAGCCTCCTCGCACACAGTTGTCGGCTCGCGGAGATAGGGCGCGTCGAGGTTAAGAAGGGAGAAGACCTTTAGAGTCTTTTCTGAAAACAACTCTGTTAGTTGAAGAAGAAGAAGAAGAGACCGGCGACGATCTCGCTGGCGCCATCCTCAGGCAACTCGAGGACAGCGGTGCATGTGTAGCGACAGAAGCCGAAGTTCTCCCTCTCCACCGAGGATTGCACATCCAGAGGCAACTGAATCTTTCTTCGAGAGAAGAGGAGAAAGACCTTGAAGCTCCACTCGATGAGATGTTCCCCCTCGAGAAGTTCGAAGTTGTCGTCGCAATGCTCGAAGAGTTGTCTGCAAGTGTCTCCTAGCTGAAGAAGGACAAACCTGCTGAGGGGCAGAGTCTCGTCGAGGATGTTCTCACTCGCCTCGTAGAGCAAGTCGCTGTTTCTGTTGCGCCAAGACGTCTCGACCAGACCGTGCACGCGGACGTAGAGACCACTGACGAGGACTCGACGGGAGACACGCAGCTCGATTGTGCCCTGTTGAATGAGGAAGAGGAAGAAGAGAGAAGAGACCTGGACGAGCTCGCCTCCGATGTAAGCCGTGTCGATGTTCTTATCGAGGAGCACATCGAAGTGATCGATCTTCATGTCGCCCACTCATCCTGCCGCCACCGTTCCTCGCATCCTCTGAGAAAACTGTCTTCACACCAAAGAGAGAAGGAAAGAAAGAGGACGATCTCTTATGTCCTCACGAGGTGTGAGAGTGAAGGGGGCGGGGAAGAGGAAAAGGCGACAGCTGGACACAATGGACAGGATCACCTCTCTGGGTTGGACGAGACACGGCAATCTAATTGGAGGATGAGAAGACGCAGTCGCCGCCCAGCAAGACAGCTCAATCCAAAACGAATCAAAGGAGGAGGAGGACAAACGGGGAGAAGGAGGAAGAGGGTGGGGGGGACGCCGAGGACGTTACCTGGGAGAGGAGGGCGGAAGCAGAGAAGAGGAGGTCGGCGTGGCGGCTCTCGGGGATCGCGCTGGCTCGCCAGGCCCTCGCACAATGATACGTAAAAGTATTGACTTTTGAGCGATCCCGCTGGGAATATATGACTCGACGCGGCACAATGTCCAATACGAGACAAGAAGAGAGAAGAAGCACTGCAACACACATTACGTCGCTCTTCTCGACCCCCATTCGCCCCGTCGAAAGAGACATCCGACATCTCGCTGCCCCTTTAGGTAAAAGGACCTCGTCACAGCTACCGTACCCTCTTCCAGAAAGAAGACACCTCTGAAAGAGTGCAAACACGGCAGCACTCTTCCACTTCTTCAAGTTTCATTCGCCTTGTATGCAATCATCCTAATGGCCATTCATTTAGCATAAGAAAGTGTAGATGGATGAGTGAATGCAAGACAATTGTCGACAACCGACTTCCTCATGGATAAATACGATGTGGAAATGAGATTTGAAATTCGCGCGCGGTCTCAGCGCGAATAAGTTGGTGCCAAAATTTTGTTTCGTCGTCCGTCGTTAGCACCACTTGACCGCTGTTTTCTTTGTGCTTTTTCGTTGTGCTCATTGAACTGAGTGAAACATTCACGAAGACGATGGATGATACGGAAAGCATGCCCGAGAACGCTGTCGATAAGAACGATGAGGTAAGACTTACTTTCTTTTAGTTCCAGAAAACTAGAAGCTTCGTTCCATGCCCGTATACATCTTGACTAATAGTTGTTTTTCAGCGAAACGGGAATGGAGTTTCCGAGGAGGACAACGGCGATCGAAAGAAACGTCGCGATAGCCGGTATGCTTTCCATTTCACGGGTGCACCAATTTCGGCTGACTTTCAGTGGTTCTCTTGCAGCTCTGCAAATTGGTTGCATCAATGGGAAATTGTGGCTATTGTAGTGAAGGGAAACACTACAAGGCATTGTGAAAGCATTGCAGTACTAAGGCAGGCCTCGTTCTAGACAAAAATCACTCCGAGTGAGTGTCGAGAGATGAACATGTCCCCAACGCTCCTGCCGAGAATGGCTTAACCCCGGCCCCTTCGAGAGGTACGCCGCATCCGACCTTCCTCTTTGCCACACACTAAGACATTCGCTCAGACATTGTAACCAAGATTTTGTTGTCTCATGTCTGAGCGATGGTCTGACGTTACAGGCATCGAGTCGAGAGGTTGCGGCAGGATTCGTAAGCAGTGTGCTTCTTTTAAATATACAACGAAAAGCTTCTTCTTCTGGTTTTTACTCGATGATTGCAGCTCTCGTTCCAAGTCACGCTCTCGCAGTCGCAGTCGCGATCGTAAGAAGAGGAAGCGAAGCTCCAGCCGTGACAAAAAGAAGAGCTCCCGTCACCGCTCTCGCAGTCGATCTCGTTCACGCTCTCGCAAGCGTTCGAAGGAGCGTCGTCGCAGTCGCTCTCGCTCACGAAAGCGCAGTCGGTATGTCACTTGAACATTTCACATGTTTGTAGCTCTCGTTCTCGCCGACGTTCCTCACGCGATCGTGCTGCTCCGCGTCGTTCACGTTCGCCTGTTCGACGTCGTTCTCGCTCTCCATATCGAGGACCGCGAGTTATCGATCATCGCGATCGTCGCTCTCCGCCCTTCCGTGGCAGAAACAGCCCTCCTCGAGGCGGCCGTCTTCCTGGTCCGGAGAGACGAGATGTCATGCCGTTTACACCAAAGAAAAGTCCGCCACCGGATGCGAAGCTTGACATGACAATGGAGGAACGTGACCAACGAACCATCTTCATTCTTCAGATAGCTCGAGAGGTTTGCTTTGATTGTTTTCTAAGCTGCTTTCAGACGCGACCGCGAGATCTCGAAGATTTCTTCTCGGCTGTTGGACATGTTCGAGACGTCCGCATCATAACAGACTCGAAGACGCGAAGGTCGAAGGGAATCTGCTACGTGGAGTTCTGGGAGGAGGCAGCTGTGCCACTCGCTCTCGCCCTCAACGGACAGCGTCTTCTCGGAGCGCCCCTTGTTATTCAACCGACTTGCGCTGAGAGGAACCGCGCCGCCCACAACGCCACCGTCGGCAGCGCTCTCGGATTCGGCAATGTGAACACACACGGACCTGTAAAACTGCACATCGCTAATCTTCACCCAAGCATCGATGACAAGATGCTGCGAGGAATTTTTGAAGCTTTTGGAAAGGTAGGAAGTGCTGTATCAAACTCATTTGCGGATTTAGTTGGACCATTTGGAAGTGACTCGCGATCACATGGGCACATCTATGGAGTACGCCTTCGTTACGGTTTGTTCTTTACTACTTGGCATTTGTGTTTCAGTTCAAATATCCTGAAGATGGAAAGAAGGCGCTGGAGCAGTTGAACGGTTTCGAGCTGGCCGGTCGTGTAATGAAAGTGAAGAGAGTGGAAGAAGAGGAAGTACAGCCGCCAAGCAACAAGCAACAGAGGAACCTGGACACGGATGACGGTCGCGGACTTCAGCTCGGATCCACTGGCCGACTCCAGCTCATGTCCAAACTGGCTCAGAGTTCGGGAGTCGAGATCCCACAGGTCACTCAACAGGTAGGAGTAAACGAGTGAGTAGTTTCATGTTTTAGGCGTTGGCACAGTCGCAAGCACCAACCGAAGCTATTCCGGCAATTGCGACACAATGCTTCATGCTTTCGAATATGTTCGATCCATCTCGTGAATCGGAGCCCGGATGGGAGAATGAGGTGCGAGACGATGTGATCGAGGAGTGCAACAAGAACGGAGGTGTTCTGCACATCTTCGTCGACAAGGCATCTCAGCAGGTAGGCAACGAGTACTAGAAGTGACCTTCTTTAGGGCAACGTTTATGTCAAATGTCCGTCTGTTGCTGCAGCTTATCGTTCTGTTAATGCTCTTCATGGGCGCTGGTTTTCTGGAAAGGTAGCTGGTCTTTGTTAAACAACAAAGCTTCAGGTTATTACTGCTAATTACGTTCCGGTTGCGTCCTACCACGAACTCTTCGCGGATGCGGTCTACGCAAGAGACTTAATTCTCCCGGGCGGACAGACGCAGGCGCAGCAGATTCCCCAAGCAATGCAACCGCAGATGCAAATGCCCATGCAGATGCCTCGTTATTTCTGATTCATCCCAAAGTCCATCACTTGTTGATGGTAACACCCTCTTACCCTTAAAGCGGTTTTAATGGTCTCGTTGCTGTCGGTTTGTGTATTCAAGTAAATGGATGTTATACTTTGAAAGTCTTCTACTTTGGTGTTCGAACGGTCCTCAGATACTTTGTGAGATTCGTTCCTATGAGAGGTTCTTAGAATTCGGTCTGTGAATGGCAGAAAATCGTGAAAACGCGATTTTGATCCAAGCAGATTGGAACGAGGTCGTCAAGTGAGTTGTGGTCGTTTGGAATGAAATTTGTGTAGAGACACCGCCGGCAAGTTCTTTGTTGGGCTTCGACCTCATGGAGCGAAGTCGCAGTTTGTCGACGTTCATGTCAAAGAACAGCAACTGAAAGTGGAAAACAATGACGTGAAAGTCTCCAAAGAACAGGCATGCTTGTTTTTGTTGCTGAAGTTTCCAGGGATGCTTGCAAGTGACGTTTGGAGGGCACGGTGTGCGCTTCCGACCCCCATTTCTGAGTGTTCCCTCACCTTCCTCGTCTATTATGAGGAGCATCGATGTGTCCTCTTCTGGGAATCTCCTCTTGCTTGCCGGAGATCATTCTGTCATCCTCGTCATCAATACTTTCGACTTCAATGTTCTGGTTAGCCACGCAAATATTTGAACGTGTTGCAGAAAGAACTCGATGGACATGCAATGGATGTGAACCGAGCTCGCTTCTTTCCATCGGGGCTTGTCATTTTGTCGGGAGGCCTCGACATGACCGTTCGTGTCTGGTCCGTTGAGCTTGGTCAATGCGCAAGGACTTTCAAAGGTCATCGCATGCGTATGTTTTCTTCTTCTTTTGTTGACGGAATGATTTTTATAGCCATTAGTGATGTGGCTCCGATTGGTGTGGGGCGAGAAGTTGTGTCGACTTCACTTGATGGAACACTCAAGAAATGGGAGTGTGGCAGCGGCGAGCTGAAGAAGGAGTGGACCCCCGGCTCTGGTCCGATACTTGCTCTTGCTGTCAACGGGGAGACTTTGGCTGCAGTTGCCTGTGAATTGAATCGAGTGATCGTGTATGGATTGGACGAATCTTCGGAGGTTGTCTTCGAAATCTTGCTCATCCATTTATTATCTCCAGACTCGGCTTGAATGTTCATCATCGCCCACAGCCATCGCATTCATTTCGGTTTTGCGACTCTTTGTGGGTGACTCCGATGGAAATCTCACTGTTTACGATCTCGACTCATGGTAAGCCTTTTTATTTCGTTTCAAAAAGTGCTTTAGCAAGCCCGTGTCAAAGCTGCTGACTAGCCGAGGTCCTGTGGAGAAGCTTCGCGTTCACGGCAAACAACTCTTCACCGCCTTTCGTATGCCTTCAGTTCTGAAATAATGTTTTGTAGGCGATGGCACGGTCATCCTTTTGGATGAGAGTCTGAAGGAAGCGTCGGAAGAATTGACGGGACCCGACTGCGACCCTGTCTATGACTTTGCTCTCTGCGATCGTCTCCTCTATACGATTTGTCGGGATAAGCGTATTCGTCAGTACAAACTTGCTGTCGTCTGACTTCATTATTTGTGTCTAATTTATCCTTACTGCAATGCCGGTGGTCTTAAGATAAACGTGTTCATTACCTTACAATGATATCTTTTTTTTCTGTTTCACATCTGTCTAGTATTTATCTTTTGATTTCTTTGGGATGCCAGATGAAGGCTCAATTTAGAATGTTGTCTCTGCAAGGACGATGCCCGCTGTTGGCGAGTGTGCGATGGAAGACGGTGAAGTTCAAGCCGAAGATTGCCCGTCGAACTCCTATGAAGACGCCGTCTCATGTGGCCCTCGACCATTTCGACTTCTACTACGGACCCCTCTTCGGGAAGCAATGGCCTTCCATCCGTCTCGGTCTTCTATCGCAGAACAAATATGTGGCAGTCGTGAACACTCTTGTGGAGGCAAGTCTAAACAATTGTTTCATAACTGTACTGAAATAGGGTTGGCAAGCCCATCACGACTTCATAGAAGATCTCGGTGCCACAGATCTCATCAAGAAGCTGACTGGTAGAACGGCGAGCGAGCGCATTGAAGAAAAGCGACGCAAGGTGGAACTTGCAGCGAAGCGGAGTCTTGTGGAGGCACCCGAAGCCGTGGTGGAAGAACCAAGAGTTGGTTTTACTCCTGTTCGTTATGATGATGTCATAGGTGGACGATGAAGAATTGAGTCGCTCCGAGACGGGCATCGACGAGTTTCGACCACCTGAGGGCGACATCTCGCGAGGCGAACTTATATTGGGTAGGAAAGAATTCGACGAAGATTTCCTGTGAGTTGCTGATTTCCTCTTCATTCCTTTTTTTGTTCCAAGGTTGACATGTCACGAGAACGTTCAAATACCACGTCGACCGCATTTCATCTATTATCCCAGAGAACTTCGCCTTCTCACCTTCGAACGTGGTGTCATTGCCGACTTTCCTCGACCTATCAAAGACGAAAATGGGACACCTAGTAAGGCTCTCTCATGTTTCTGTTTACTTTGAAGGTTGGTGGCTTCTCGATGGCGGCTCAGTAGTGCCTGTGCTCGCTCTCGGTCTTCAAGAGGGCGACAACGTCCTTGATTTGTGCGCGGCTCCAGGTGGAAAGAGTCTTCTCTGTCTTCTTTCTCAACTGCCAGGTTTCTTCCCTATTGCTTTTTACTCGATTTCTTGGAGGAAAACTTGTTTGCAATGACCCAAAGTCTTCTCGACTCGGCTCTTTGCGACGCGCACTCGCCACATACATTCCATCCTCGTCGCCGCTTGTCGATCGAGTCATCCTCAAGAGGAAAGATGCGTCCGACATCACAAACTGGGATGAGCACGGCGTCTACGACAAGGTGCACATTTATTCTTATTCATTCTTTAGGTTCTTGTTGACGCTCCTTGTTCTACGGACCGTCTAGCAGTGAGCGAAGATGAAGGAAATCTCTTTTCTCCTGGTCTCACACAACAGCGACTTGGCCTTCCAGCCCTTCAGACGAAGATCCTCATGTGAGATTCCTTTCCCCTCATCATGAAATTACAATAGAAACGCGCTTCGCTCGGTGCGAGTGGGTGGCTCGGTGGTGTATGCGACGTGTACCCTTTCCCCCTCGCAGAATGAACGCGTCGTCGACAACGCAGTCGCTGTGGCAGGGCAACAATTCGGAATCCGAGTGGTCGAGGAGTCACTCGCCCAACTAGTCAACCATCTCTCTGCATCGGGCCTCTACCGACTCAACGAAGGCTGCTCCCGCGGTCTCCTCGTGCAGCCTTTTCTCCCCTCCAACTTCGGTCCCATGTACACATGCAAGTTGACTCGAACACGTTGATCTCACTCAATCTTGTTCATGTTTGTAGAGACTAATAGAAGAGAAACAATTGAAGAATTTCATTGATACACGCGAAGAGGCGCTAGGGAGTCTCAGTAACCGGGATACGCGCCGTAGGCCGGAGGAGCGGCGGCTGGTTGTCCGTAGCCTCGTGGTTGATACTGTCGACGCGGGGCGCAGCAAAGGCACTTGATGTTCGCCGCCTGGATCTTCGGCTCCCATTCGCGTCCCCAATACGAGCCGCGTCTGTAGGGCTTCTTGTCGTAGTCGTCGTCGCGGCTGTCGTCGCCGTGGCTGTTGTCGTCGTTGTGTTCGCTGCCTCGCTTCACTCGCTTCTGAATTCTCTGGACTCGAAGGAGAGGAGACACTCACGTAGTCGCCTCCGTCGTGGCCGCCATGATGGCGTGGCTCGTCGTCCTGCAGCTGGTTGATGTCGACGAGGAAGCCCGTGATGTCTCCCTGCAAGTCCGGCTCTCTCTTCATTCTATTCCAATCTCAGAATGACGGAGATTTAGAGGGCCACTGTAGATGACGCAATGCACTTCTTCAGAGTACCGTAAATTCTATAGATCCAAAGCACTTATAAAATTTACAAGTACCCTAAAGAAGCGAACGCGCGAATTGGGAGGATATGGAGAAGAGAGGAAAGAAAGAAGAAAGACTCACGTTGGTGATGGAGCGATCTCGACGAGCGGCGTGTTGGCAGCAGACGAGACAGGAGTCCTCGTCGTGAGAGGCGATGTCCGAGCATCTGCATCCTTACTCTTTCTCCTCTCCCCCACTCACTTCACTCGGAAGGCGTTTCCATATCCGTGGTGGTAGTAGCCACCGCGATTGCGACGTCCTCCCCTGTCTCCCCTGTAATCGTCATCGTAGTCGCGGTCCACGACCAGAAGCACCGAGGCGTCGAGGTCGCAAACATTTCCTTCAAGCTTCTCCTCTTCTCTTCAACTCACGATCGTGCACTGGAGGTCCGTAGTGACGCGGTCCGTAGCCTCCTCCGCCACCGTATCCGCCTCCTCCGCGATAGCGACTTCCGTAGCGGCCGCCGGCAGCCGAAGTGGCGTTGCCGTCCTTCTTGAGCGCCTCGTCTTTCTCGTCTTCCGCTGGAGGATCCTGAACAAGAGTGAGAAAGAGAAGGACGAACCGTCGGCGAATCGGTGGAGTTGGAGGAGGCGAGGGCGCCGGCGAGGAGGGCGAGCAAGCAGAGCCTCCACATCTCTGGAATGTCTCGCTGTCGCCCACGCCTCGCTTTTAAACCTTCGACGTGGAGGCGGGGTCGTCGACGTTCTCCCTCATGTCTCGAGCTTCACTCGAGGAAGAAGAGACTTTCCTTCATCCTGAAATCCTTCAGTGAAGCTCGACTTCATGAGAATCTCAGATCTGGAGACGAAGGGAAGTGGAAAAGGTGAAGAAGAGGAAGAGGATGACGAAGAAGTGAGTTGAGAGTGAAGAAGGCCGAGGCATTTCTTGTCGTCGTCGCCGGCAAAGCATTACAGTGAAGAATGTGAAGTTCACGAGGCCGTCGACGCTCTTCTCCCTTCATCTTGCTTGAAGTCTGCTAACACACGACAAGAGGGACTCATCCCTCTCCTCTTCTCTTGTATCCTTCCCATCTTCGTCTTCATAACTCAAGTTCGGATCATTAAAGGTGTTCTCGGGCGAGTAACAAAGAAAGCCAAGTGCGTGTTCATTCATTTCCCTGTCTTCTTCCACGACGGAGGGAATTGCGTAATCCGTTTGAGGATGCACTTCGAGGGACGGCGGGAGAGACGTCGTCCAGGCGAGGCGGCAAGGAGGCGGCGCCTCTTCGCCGAGGAGTATAAAGCCATCGAGTGGGCGTCTTCTGTCTCTCGAGCAGCGATGCTACGTCTCCTCCTCTCATCGCTCGCCGTCGTCGCCGTCTTCGCCTCCTCGCCTTCTTCTCCTTCTTCCCCTCAGGGAGCTCAGGCGGAAGTCTCCACTGTCAGTTTCCATTCCCTTCAGGGAAAGTTGTTCAGGGAGCGAAGAGCGGCGTGGCCCGAGGACGGTACGGCGGCTACGGTGGCTACCAAGGCGGCTACGACGCGCCCTCTCAAGACTACGGTAGCAATGGTGGAGGCTATGGAGGAGGCTATCATCGCCCACCTCACTTCGATCGTTCGTTCATCCTCTTCAATCAATTTGTGTTCCCTTCCTTGCAGTGAACTACTGTTCGGCGCACGCCTCTTTCCCTCTCGTGGGCGAGGACGACAACTACAAGAGTGAGCCCTTCACTCCCTCTTCCCACTCCCTCTGCAGACTATGACCGCGATGACGACCGCGACTACTTCCGAGGCAATCGCCGCAACCACTACCGTCGCCGTCATCACTATGGCCGAAGGAGCTACGATCGACAGACGTGCAGATACGCGGCCGTCTGGAACCACGCAGCCTGTCAACACTGCTGTAGGGCTGCCTCTCGCTCCGCCAACACGAACGCTGTGAGTTGAAAGAGGGAAAGATGGAAGGCTCTTAGGAGGAGATCTTCGGCGCCCTCTTCACCTTCGACCCACGAGATCCGACAGGCGACGACTACGACCATCACCGTCGAGGACACGGAGACCGCGACGACGACGACGACAAGCACGACGACAAGTACGAACACGACCGCAAGAAGAGAGGAGTGAGTCTTCTGAGGGGAGAAGAGAATCTCTTGTAGGCGAAGGAGGACGAGAGTCCAGAGCACGACGGCGACGACGACCACAACCGCGACCGAGACCACGAGCGATACAAGGGCGGCCTCGTGGTGCAGTGCGTCTGCTGCGCCCCGAAGAAGTACTAATCTCTATCTCTTAGACTCTCTCCTCCTTCGTGCACCACAATAAAGCAACTTCTTTGTTACACGTGGAGACATTGTACTCTGGGATGAAGAAATGGAAGAGGAAGTGGAAGGGGAGAGGATGACGGCTGGATGATGGTTCTGCTTTCCTTCATGTCTACTCCTTCTTGTAGTCTTGAAGTCTCGAAGAACCAAACTAGAGATGATCTTCCTTGTTCACACCGAGGAAGAAGGGGGGGTCGACTGGGGGATGTCGTGGAAGTGCGGAAGAAGAACGAGGCGGCGTCCGACGAGACGTCTCTCGCAGTATAAAGCGACGGGGCGAGTGGCGATGGAGCAGAGATGTTCCTCTCGCTTCTCCTCGCCGTCTGCGCCTACGCCGCTCAGGTTCCCTTCTTCCTCTCTTCAAGAGAACTTGCAGCCCCCCGCGGCCCCACCCAACTTGCCGGAGTCGAACGTGTGGACGGCCCCAGAGCCGAGGGACAACTGGCAGAGATCCGCGTCCTCTTCCTCTTGGCCTGCTCCTTCATCCGACTCGCAGTCCTCTCAGCAGACTGTCTCACAGTCCACCTGGGAGACCTCGCCGTCCAGGCCGTCCCAATCGTGGCCCTCCCCTCCCTCCAACCAATGGTCTCCGTCTGCCCCTGAGTCTCCGGCGCAGTCTTCACGTGGATGGCCCTCCTCGTCGGCCCATTCGTGGCCTTCTCCTTCTTCGTCCTCCGTCTCGAGTTCCAATTCCTGGCCCTCGCCGTCGAGTCACTCTTCCTCAAGCCATTCCTGGCCTTTGCCTCCTCGTGAGTCTTCTTCCTCCTGGCCATCGTCTCCCTCATGGCCGTCTCCTCCTTCGAACCAAGGCTCGCACTCTTGGCCTGCTCCTCCGAGGGATTCGTCTTCTTCGTGGTCTCCCTCGCCCCCTTCACACGACTGGAAGCCCTCATCAGACCAGAATTGGCCATCCCCTCCCGTCTCTCATCAATGGCCTCAACCTCCGCCCGTCTCCGACTCTCGCTACATTCCTCAGAGTCCAGCTCGTCCCTACTCCGTGCAGCGCTTCCACACCAACGCCAACTACGAGGGTCCCTCGCCCTACAAGCCCTTCCCCAACCAGGGCTTCACCTGTCTGTCTTCCCTTCTAACAATTCATTTCAGCAGCTCAACAATGCAATCTCCTCGAGGACCTCGCCATCTTCCAGCACGAGGAGGGACATCACGGTCGTCACTGTGAGTGTCCCTTTCTTTCTTCTTGAGAATCTTCAGACCGAGTCCGTCGCAACTATTCTCCTTGGGGTCGTCGTGCCTTCTCTCGCGAGCGCTGTGATCGTCTCGTCGGCATCGTCCCCTTCCTCACCGACGCGAAGCACCAATGCGAGAGATGCTGTCGGGCAGCGACGAACATCTTCGACCCCAAGGTCTCTTCCTTCTCCTTTTCTCTTATTCTCTCAGGACGTGACGGGTTTCATCGCGCACTTCCATCCGCACGAAGGCTCGAGATTTGGCGACGGCTTCCACTGCGTGTGCTGTCATCCCCGCATCCAACGGAGCCCCGGAAACTATTGAACGCCTTTCTCTCAGATAAATTCCTTCCTTTGTTACGCATCCCCCTTCTCTCTCGGGTTACTGTAACTAGACGAGGAATGCGCTTATCGCCGTCCTCTGGAATGCTCCTCGGGGTGATTGCAAGAGGAAGCGTTTATTTCTCGGGGATCGGTGATTCCTTCGGCGACTTCGGCGTCTCGACGGCCTCCTTCTCGGGCTTGGCTGCCGGTGCGGGTTCTCCGTCTTCTTCCAAGGCATCCTCGTCGCTGTCGGGACACAACTTGTCCACTTGGGGCCAGTCCTGAGAACTTCTTCGGGGAACGGAGATAGACCTCGACATAGACGAGGGCGTTGCCCGTGGGAAGAAGCCAGGCGGGGACGGGCGCCCGCGGGTCGAAGCGTCTCACTCGTTGAGAGTAGAGAGCCGAGCAGACGACTTGAGACAAGGGAAGACCGAGGAGTTGCAGCAAGAGAAGGGAAGACACGGCGACCACGGGCCAACGAGGATGAGTGACTCCTTCGAGACCCTCGTTGAAGGCTTGGATACTACCTGGGAGAAGATGTTGACAAGAACTAGAAAAGACCTCGTTCCCTGTAGGTGCCGGCGAAATGTTCGAGGGAGCTGTTCTTAGCCCGAAGAGTTCGAAGGACATTCGTGCAGGTGAGGGAAGAGCAGCACGAGGCTGGCACTAGACACAAAAGAAGTCGTCTTCTTTTCACGAGAGTCGCGTTCTTCGTCTTTTTCTCCTCCCCCGCTTCGTCTGTGGAGTCTTCGTCTTCCTCTGCCTCGGTCGTCGTCTCCTCCCCTTCCTCTTCCGCGCGTTCCAATTCCTCTTCAGTGTAGGCGGGGCGACAGCCGGGCCACGGATGCGGAGAGCGCAGCAAACTGAGCCACTCCCCTCTACCGTATCCCTCCTCACTTCTTCTCATCCGTCAAATTGACTGTGGCCAGATCGACCCAGTCGAAGACGCCCTCCACGCCACAGCAGTCGAGTCGCGAGTGGAGACGGTTGAGAGCCGTGCGAGTGTGCCACGAGTGATGGTAGTTAGCCATCGACTGTGCTCTTAATAGAGAAGGAGACGAGGAGACCTTGAGGATAGCGACAGCGAAAGTTGTCTGGAAGTGTTGGACATAGTAGAGACCGACGAAGAGAGCGAAGAGGGTCGAGAGACAGAAGAGAAACTGCACGAGGGGAATCTCCTGGAGAAAGAGTGATTAGTTGGAGAACGGGGAACCTGGACCAAGGCGGAAGACTGACGAAGGGAGGGACGACGATTGCGAAGGAAGAAGTGGAAGAGGAAGGCGGACACGATGAAAGAAGGCAGAAGGAGAAGCGAGAGAAGAAGCGTTGTGTGGGCGAAGAGCGCCGAGTCTTCAGCCATCACCTTGTGCACTCCCCAACTGAATTCTCCAGGGAGAACGGGGGAGGAGGGACTTGCGAATGACGATGTAGAGGAAGAGAAAGAAGCTGAAGAGCAACAAGGAAAGCGAGAGCAGCACGAACTGGTAGACTGCAGAAGCGAAGAGTAGCCCCTGAAGAGAAGTTGCAAGATGAGAGAAGATGCACCTGGAGTTGACCGGGCGAGAGGGCAAAGCGGATGAGCGGTCGCTTGAAGAGGGCCATCCCCGAGACGAATTTTTACTCAAACGGTCCCTCTGTCTCATGCAAAGTGTGCCTGAAGTGAAGTGTGAAGTGCAGACTGGAAGATTGGATCGTCGGAATAGAGAATTGAGGCCTTTGGGGGGGAAGGGAGGCTGAAGGGCGAGGTGCGCGACTTCGTTAGAAGCTCGATGAAAGGGAGGGAAGCGGCCACGCAAAAAGACTCTCTCCTCGGCCGTCGCACCGGCCGCCAATAAAAATGGCCGCACAGGTGGCCCGAGGCATGCCGACTTCTATAAACGAGTCAACTGACCAGCAGCCCCGAGGAAATTCCGTCATCCACTACGTCATCACCCCCCCCCCCCTCCTCCCTCGACCTCTTCTGTTGACCCTTCGAATGACCACCAACACACTACTAATTTGGCAGAGACGAAGCTAGAGACAGGAGCTGCTCTCATTAGTGGGAGCTCCCTTTGCCCCTTCCCCTCTCCCCTCTTCTCCTTCTCCCGACCGACCTTCGTAGTGGCAGTGGAGGAGCAGCAGGCGTCTATCGTATCCCGCAGCCTTCCTTTTTTGTGTGCTTCTCTTGGTCGTCGGCAGTCGCGAGCCTTTCCCCTTCTTCATTTATTCATGTTGCGATGCAAGTTTTCGATAGTTCATCTCTGACGACGACGCCACTTTCCTCTCCTTCTTCTTTTCTTCTTCGTCGTCGTCTCTTTTACAGCTGACGCCATGTTGAGACGAGGAGGGCACGTCTTCTTGTAGCAAAGACTCGCCCCTCCACTCACTCTTCTATAAACAGCTACTATCGGGCGACGACGTGCGCGTCAACGAGCTGGCACCTGCTCCCCACCTCGACCCTAAACATGCAAAAAGAGAGTCACCCGGTTCCCGGAGCCATCTCAGTGTGAGGGGGACCGAAAGTCGGCTTGAGGGGGAGAGGGCGAGCTCCTTCCACCCCCTGTCGTACTTCGACCTTCCACTAGAAAAGTGGACGAAATGATGTGTTGAGTAGTTCTTCTTCAAGCCGTGCTTCTCTTTAATCACAGGGCACAGCCCAACAACAGAGCAACTCCTTCTCTCATCTTCAATGAAACTTCCAAGAAGAAGACAGAAGAAGACAGCGTTCGCTCATCCTCCAACTTGTAAACATCTAAGAAGTAATTCTCTCTCTTGAAGGAAAGAGAAATGTTGCAATTGAAGAGTGTCTCACGAGGGAAACGAAGGAAGAAGAAGGAAGAAGAAGAAGCTGTTGACATGAAGACTTGGTCTGTCGAGGAGAGTTCCTTCTGAGTAGAAAGACTTCATTCTGTACCATCTCTTGATATTCTTTTCTTCTTCTTTTATTTCCGAGAGAGTCTCTGAAGAGTTTAGTTGCCATGAACAAATAGTTGCACTTGATGATAGTTGACTCTTTCCTCTACAAGTAGATAAGAGAAGGGCGATTTTCGAAGCTCAAGAGGGCAAGACCAATTTGGATTAAAGGGCTACCGTAACCCGCAGACGTTCCTCTCGTTGCTCCCTTTGAATGTGAGACTTCCTTTGGGCTGCCTTTAGAGGCTCGAGGGTCTTGAGGGGCTCGACCGTGCAGAAGCGCGACTCTCGGCCCTCAGAGGCGCCGCCCCTTCTCAGTGTCAGTGTCCGCCGAGAAGGCCAGCGTCCAGCAGCGACTGTATCCCTCGAGAAGAGTGTCCGCCCCTTCCCCTTCTGCCCTTTATCCCCTCTGGTCCCTCCACTCTTCCTCCTTCTTCCCGGATTTCTTTTCTCTGGTGGAAGATGTTAAGACGACTCGGGGAGACGTTCTTCGTGGTGCAGGATGGATTGTTGCTGTTCATGGTGAGGCTGCTCCTCCTTGCTTCTCCTTGCAAAGTCTCGTGCCGGGGTCGAGGACTAAGCGAATCGGTCGGGGCGTCGTGACATCAGAGAAGGAGAAGGGAGGGCCGAGTAGAGGGAGTCGACGCGAGTGGGCGACCGGCACGGCGTCCAGCTGTCTCTCACTTCACAGCCACGAGAAACACTTGCAACACCCTTTTGGGTGTCTGCGAAAAAGAGAAAAGATCTTGCGAAGAAGAAGAAGTCCAAAATGAGATGCTGACCTCTGTCTTCAGCTCGTGACGATGGCCGCGGCGGCTCCGCGAGATTCAGCTCAATTGCTAGATCCTTGGAAGAGGTGAGCTTGATGAGGAAGACGACGTCCTTCATTCAGATGGAGACGCGACAACGACGAGTGTGCAGCGAGAGCCTCGACCCATTCACACGCCGCCTTCTCGCAGTTCGTCTCTCGGAGGGGAGAAGGCGACTACGCCTCCCTCTTCCCCCACGAAGATCTCCAGGTTTGAGACTTCTCTGCCCTCCCTCACCCACATCATGCACTCTTGCACGACCCGCAATTAAGAGAGGAACAACTTCCACGGGAACTAGTGATAGGGGAGAGGGGGGAGAGGGCACCGCCAATCTCCTCGGCCTTCGTGCCTGTCTCCTCTTGCTCCATCCATCCCTTCTTTGCAGAACTTTGTCGAGTTCCGGCCTTTGGACGGACTTCGACTTTCTCTGCACACCGACAGCTGCGAGGCGACTTCCAGACTCGCGCACATCCTCCCCGAGGAGCCTCTCCACAAGAGGGCCCTCTGTCCCTTCTACTACAGATTGGACTACAATCCCTTGGTGAGTATCTCCTTCTTCTTCTCCTCTTTCCCTTACCCCGAGAGAGAAGGTCGACATGGCTTCACAAAAGCAGGTGTTTCTGGTGGGGGCAGTCCCCTTCTCGACTCGAGGCGAGTTGCCTGCTTGGAGTGCTGTTTGTGTGGGGCGAAGAGACATCTTCGAAATGCCGCAGAAAGGCGATTCTCGAAAGCAACGAAGAAGTCAAATCGGGCGACGCCTCAAAGGCCGTCGTTCACAGTCGAGCGCCTCGAGGTGCCTCTTCGGTACTCGAAGAACGACGTCAGCTGCCCCCTTGCATCTCCTTCCGCTTCTTCGCTCGCCTCCTCCCCTCTGCGCCCTCTGCCATCACCCCGTTCGTGCAACCCGAAACATGACAAAAAGCGTCGCTTCCGCCCCCGGGGTTTCATCAACATTTTAACATGGAGAAAATGAAGTGGAAGAGGAGGAAGAGAGAGATGCTTGCAGAGAATTCCGGCGGCGATCACCGTCGCGAAATGCTCGTGCATGGAACCGCCGACTCCTCTGGTTTCTCCGGCGGGCGGCTTCCTTTGTCGGGAGATGTTCTACACTCTGAGAGTGCTCCTCTTCCACAACGACTCCTGCAACGGCTTCGAGGAGACGGAGATCCAAGTGCCGCTCGCGTGTGTCCCCGTGGCGAAGGTGAGCCTTCTCTCCTTCGCCTTCTCCCCACTCGATTCCCAGTTCCGAACAAGAAAGTAAGACGAGAACCTGTTCCGGGACTTCCCCCATGTGCTGGCGGCGCGATAAAGAATCGGTCGTCCAAAGCCTCCCCCACCACGCTCTTGTTCAGCCTTCGAGGGGCGGGCCAAGAGAAAAGAAGAGGAAGAGCCCTTGCTTGCAGGCGCAGCTCACCTCGAACACGGCGATCACGCAGCAGCCGGCGAGCCCGGTTCCGCCCCCGAACTGAGGCGAGGCTCCTTATCGTCTCGTCCATCTCTTCTCCTCAAGTCGAGGATGGCCGTCGCCCGGGTCGACGGCCTTCGCCTTGTCGCCTAGGAAGGTGTTCGCTGTGCTTAGTGCTGGGGATGCTCGTCCGTCCCTCTCCCTCTGCCGGTCCTCTCTCGTGTACGTCGACTCCGACGCGTCTCTCAGTCGGGACTCGCCCCTCCCTCCCCCCTCCCCCTTCCCTCGAAGATCTCACTTCCCTCGTCTCTTTCCTTCTTCTCCCGAAGATCTCCGCGACTCTAATAAGAGAATCTCAATAAAGCCTCGTCTACGCACTTCTCCGACTCTCTTCTCATGTCCTTCTTCGTTCTTCGTGCTCTCGCGTCTGTCTCTTCTCTGAGAAGGTGTGGAAGGTCTCTGAGAGAGGAGCGAGGCAATGGCCCGCGAGCCCTGGGTGCGGAGGACGTATCTCGGGTTCCACTTCATCATTCGGTACATCTTCTACTTGATCTTCGTCGATCTTCCGAGAGCTCTCTTTTCGAAGAAGAAGAGAGTCGAGGGCCAGGTTCCTCTTGTACGAGTGAGACTTGATCGAAGGCCGTCTGCAGGTGATCGTCATCACAGGTGGAGCGATGGGCATCGGGCGAGAGCTGGCGAGGAAACTCGCACTGCGACACGGGGCCAAGGTCTGCATCCTCGACGTGAATGTGGTAAGAGAGAAGACTTCTCTCTCGTCTCTGACGTCACTCGTCTCTTGAAAGGGAGGGGACAGGGGAATGGGGAAGGAGACGGCGAGCAGACGAGAGACCAACAAGGCAAAGATGAAGGCGAGACTGAACGCGCCGGGTGCAGGTGGAAGGCGCGCGCACGGCGGGGGACATCCGCGAGGAAGGAGGCATCGCCTTCTTCTTCCAATGCGACGTCTCGTCCCTCGCTTCACTGCAGGTCGTCGCCGAGAAGATTCACAATGATCCCAAACTCGGTGAGTTGCCTTCTCTTGTTCCGAGGGAGGGAGGATGCAGGCTTTGTGGATGTTCTCTTCTTGAACGCAGCAATTCTTCGCTTCGGCTGTCTGCTCGATCTGACGGAGAAGGACTATGAAGCGAACAACGCCGTCAACATCCTTGGACCCATCTATGTGAGAGCGATGAGAGCCGGGACTGGTCCTTGCAGAGTGTCAAGGCTTTCCTCCCTCTCATGTTGAAGGAGAATCGGGGCCATATCATCTCCATGGGCTCCATCTGCAGCCACTACGGCGGCGAATTCGGCACCGCCTACTGGTAGGGGGTTAATGCTCATTACCGTATACCTTCGATGAGACGCGAAGCAATTTGCAGCACGGCCAAGTTCGCGAATCGCGGTTTCATGGAGTCTCTGCAGATGGAACTCCTCGGACTGGAGAAGGACAAGATCGTCCTCTCCTCCGTCTTCCCCTACTTCGTGAACACGACTTTCCTCTCCGACCTCGAGGAACCCTTCAGCACGTTTGTCTCTCTCCCTCTCCCCTCAAGAAGCAGATACTACGACGTGGTGGGTGTGGAGGAATGCACGGAGCAGATCCTCGACGGCGTCCTCCGAGAAAGAATGGACATTTTTATTCCTTCCTCGTTGGCCTCCTTCTGCACTTTCGTCAAATGGTACACGGCCTTCTTCCTCTCAAAGACAATCTTCAGTCTGACGACCCGCTCCTCCATTCCTCTCGGGCGGCGCTACTTCAACTTCCAGTACCGACCCAAGGGGCTGAACCATGTGCAAGACGTCTAACCCCCCCCCCCCCTCCCCTCGCCCTCTTCTCTTCCCTCTTTACCAGTTGAATACACTTCATTCACGGGTTCTTGTCATTCTGAAAGAGATTCGAGTACTGCGGAGGTTGTGCAGAAGCGCCGAGAGGGGGCGGTCTCTCTCCTCCTCCTCCGACGGCTGCTTCTTCTGAAAACTCTTCGTCTTCGTGACGGCACACGCACCATCTTCGACCGTCACCGTGGGGTTGGAGTAAGAGGCGCCTCGAGAATCACGGCCGCCGCTTGTGCCGAAGGTTCCCACACGCAATCTACAAGGGGAAGGGGCAATGGTCGTGTTGGGAGAGAGACCTCTGCGGGGCGAGACGCGAGTTCTGGTCTTTGTCCTTCTCATTCCTGCATCAAAGATCAACTTCCTGGAACGAGCAACTTACTCGTCGAGCACGAAGACACTTCGACGTCGGCGAATTCCATTCGTGGCGGCAGTCGGATGGGGAACCATGATACAGCGAGTCGGATGGTCCGGCACTCTGAACACTCTCCCCTCTCTCAAGCAAGCACCAACTCGTCTATAGCGGATCCCTTGAGGAAATTGATGGAGATGCGAGCTGCTTCCTCGGAGTAAAGTGGAGTGACAGCTCCTTCCCAGAAGATGTCTCGTTGCACCTCGGGCGGGATGTTGTAGCCTTCAGTGACAGAAGTGAGACCGATGGCGAGGTTGCGGTCGAGGAGGAAGTTGCACTCGAAGTCGTCGTCGTCCTCGCCCATCGGGTTGAGCAAGGCGAGCACGACTTTGAGCCAACCCATGTAGAAGATAAACTGCTCCATAAAAGAGAGAATGACGCGCCTCTCACCTGGATGGAGTCCATCACCGGGAAGTAGATATCGAGCTGCAAGGTGCTTTCTTATATCAACGAGAAGAAGGACACACCTCGGTCTGGTTGACAGCCTCAGCACGGATGATGAACTGGCGAGTGAAGAGACAAACGAAGAAACTAGAAGAAGTAAGAGAATAGAAGGGGACGAACTAGACATGGACAGCCATGAAGACGAGTTGAGGGTACATGATCGGGATGGGCACCCAGTCATAAGTCCAGAGGGCTGAGAGCATCGAACGGAAGTTTCGAATCTCCTGAACATTCACCTTGAAGAGAAGGGGAGAAGAACCTGGACGACGGCGTTGTGGATGATGTCGCTGGGGATGCGGCCTTGTTGACGAGCCACATTGAGGAGCGAGAGAGACCAGTTGATGGGCATCCAATACTTGGCGAATCTCATCTGGATACTCTCGAAGTTGTCCTTCTCGTGTTGCAGCATGAAACCTGCACTCTCCTTCTTCACCCGGAGACTTACCAGCACCAACAAGGGCTTCCAAGTTGGGGAAGCGTCTTCGAACAGACATGTTGATGTCTCGGAAGACGAGCGCCTGTCCCACTACACAATATCTGAATGCCTCTCGAGATGAGTTTAGAAGGAGAGAGGAGACCTGACGATGTTCCTCCGCAGCATCATCCCCTCTTCGTCGTCGCCTTGCACATGAGCGGCTGTCAGAATGGCCACACTGCCACTCTTCCCCTTCTTCCACGAAGACTCACTTGTCAATGAGAGCGAGGTTGTTGAAGATGTTCACCCAACGATTGATCACCGTTGTGACAAAGAAGCCAAGCATAAAATCCAGAGGAATATAGCGCATTCTCGCATCACAGAAGAGCACGAAACGCTCGAACCAACTGCAAGGGGCTCCTCTCAAGAAGTCCAAGTCTTACATTTGCTTCGACTCGCTGAGGGCATATCGGTAGACGCTGGAGACACAGAAGTAAAGGAAGATCCAGATGAAATAGTCTCGGATGACCGACTTCCACACAGAACCCTTCCAACGAATGAGCAGCTTGAGGAGGGCCTTCCAACTGGAAGTCGCGACGTCGCCATTGTAGCTGACAGTCATCTTTTGTGTCTGTCGAAGAACTACTCAGAAGGAGGACTGAAGGGACGGTATCGCCGAGGGGAGGTGTTCTGTCGATCGACGTGGTCTCTGATTCCAGACACGCGCAGCCCCTGCTCATTGAACAGCGAACACTTGAAGATGTGAAGTTAGTGCTCGTTAAGATGATAAGCGTATAGTCGCTTTCTAACGCGCCAAGATCGCTTCTCGGCCATGCTCCAGGCTCATTCCATCGACAGAACATCAAAAGGAAGCCGACAACACCTTTACCCATCACTCGAGAGGGATTCGTGATCAAAGGGCACGGACAGAAAAGCTCCATAAATTGATCGACACACTGGCTCTTGGCTGGAATGCTTCTTCTGCTCTCCTACTCCACCATCAATAATCGACTATGAGGTTAGAAAGAAATCACAAGAGTCTAATTGGCACCTATCGAAAGTTGATCAGAAATCAGTTACACGAACGATTACTGTAGGGTAATAGCGTTTGAATATTTCGCGCGCATCTCGACACGAGTGCCTTACCGTATATTTTCACCACCAGCCCCCCTGCTGCAAGTCCCCCCAAATTGTTCCGAGTATATCTTCTTTGTGTTGTATTTCTGCTATTTCTCGCTAGATTTTGATTGTCCAAATGACTTCGTGACTCTTTGCCTTACGGGGATACGTTTGTTCTGTGCGTTGAAGTTAGCGAAACCACCGAGCGCGCCGAATACATTTCTAAGCGGACACGTATTTTCTTCCAGACAGCGGCTCGAACATCATGGGTATCGACATCAACCACAAGCACGACCGTAAGGTCCGCCGCACGGCGCCGAGAAGCGAGGACCCATATCTCCGCGTTTTGGTCAAGGTAGCTATTTCTCCTTGTTGGCTACGTGGATGTGCCACAGTATAATTTTCAAAACGTTGTTGACATTCTCATTGCATTGGGTTGATTTCAGTTGTACCGTTTCCTCGCTCGCCGCACGAACCAGAAGTTCAACCAGGTCATCCTGAAGCGTCTCTTCATGTCGCGTCAGTTCCGTCCGCCGATTTCCATTGCCCGCATCGCTCGCAATCTGAAGCGCAAGGGTAACGACAAGAAGATCGTCGTGACGCTCGGAACCGTAACCGATGACCATCGTCTCTACGATGTGCCGAAGTTCACGGTAAATCGTTGAGCTCGTTTCAAATGCTTTTATTTAGCTTGCGGCTCTGCGCGTGACGGAGGGTGCTCGTGCCCGTATTCTGAAGGCTGGAGGAGAAATTATCACCCTCGACCAACTCGCCATTCGCGCTCCTAGGGGAGAGAAAACTCTTCTCATCCAGGTTTGCCGTATTCTTGAAAGAAGTAAACTTTGGCTGATTTAGGGTCCGCGCAAGGCTCGTCTCGCTCAGCGTCACTTCGGACCGGCTCCCGGTGTGCCTCACTCGCACACGAAGCCTCTCGTGCGCTCGAAGGGACGCAAGTTCGAGCGTGCTCGTGGACGCAGGAAGAGCCGTGGCTACAAGAACTGAATGCAAGACTTGTTTTCTTGTTGTATCCTCGCGTTGGTTTCTTTCGTGGGGATAAATCTTTCTTCGAAGCTTCGTTTTCACATAAAGTCAAAAAAATATATTTGCAAGAACGCTGAAGGCGCTCTTTGAGATATAACAATTTGGGCAGAAACTAGTACGCTTCCACACGGCGAGTCACGCAAGTCAAATCTGTCCGGTCCGATGGGAGATACGAAAAACCGCGCGCTTTTCTAATTTTCTGGCACGCGCGCATTTCTGGAGACGTCGAAAAGCTGTTTCGCAGCTTTCTTGGGCT